>JAYWVB010000056.1:0-209970 GCA_039881045.1 Chaetomium olivaceum | reverse complement strand
AAAACAAACAGATGCCGCCCAATTTCTTTCCAAACTCTTTTTATTTCATTACGAAAACTCCACTATAATCACGGTATCTTATTGTATCCATTGCAGTCAATAACCTTACGGTTATCCTTTCCATAAAATCGTTAGGGAAGTGAAAGGAAAAACAAAAAGATGTATAGGAAAAAAAGACGACAAGAATGTCAAGGTTCTGGATTACCTCATTACATCTGAACTACCCGCCTAAATACTTACTTCCTACCCTTCCGCGTCACGTTCTTTTCCGTTACATGCTCAACTTCCCGGTTATCCTCTTTAGCTACGGTCTGGTGGCGCTTCGAGAGCCCAGGGCCATATTGCGTCCTAGCAGAGCCCTTGGACATGGCGACTATCCTAGTTGCAACCATTCTAGGCAACTTACCGGTACCTACCTGTATTGCCTACAGAGATAGTGATAGAGGTGGTGGCAGTCCTGACGCTCCTTTTCCGTTTTTATAACGGTGGTTATTAGGTTATGTTTCGCGGTATGTTTGCCTTTTGTTGGCGTCGAGTTTGGGAGTTTTAGACACGAAAATGATGGAATGGAACCGAATCTGCTTCTGAGATGCCCGGGGTTATACAACTGTGAGGCATGTTGCCGATGCATGGCAAAGTTCGATGTCGCGGTAGTCTTGCTGGCCCATGGGGATTGAAGCGCTGGGATTAATTGATGCTCGAGGAGTTTAATGCGCGCAAAGCCTCATGATCGCCATCGGTCGGCCGGAGGCGGGGTCGGCAGCGGGCATGGCGGGGTAGGGCGCCGGACTCAGCATGCAGCCATCCACTTACTGTCTCAATTCGTAGACACCCAATACTGTCCGAACCCGTACCCAACGTGGTCGAGAGACAAGTACCGGGCTAGCTGATTACAAGGTAGGTGAGTTTCACAGAGCACTGAAGAGCTTCGGTAGCTCGCATCATTTGTGGCAGGACAGTCCATGAACTCAAATTTCGAGACAAGAACAACACAAAACCACAGTTTAAGCCAATAGTCTCACCTTCATCATGGCCAACCTAACCAGTGTCATCAACGACGAGATCAAGCGCCGCAACGCCGAGATCTCGTCCATCAACGAGCAAATCCACGCCAATCCCGAGCTGGCCTACGAGGAATACAAAGCCCACGATGCCTTTGTCTCCATCCTGCAGTCCCTCGGGTTCGAGGTCACCCCGCACGCCTTCGGCCTCGAGACCGCATTCTCCGCCGAATACGGCTCCGGCGGCCGGCTAGTCATCTACAACGCCGAGTACGACGCGCTCCCCGGGATCGGCCACGCCTGCGGACACAACCTGATCGCCTCCTCCTCCTTCGCCGCCTTCCTCGGCGTCGTCGCAGCCCTCAAAGCCTCCGCCCAACCAGGCCGCGTCCGTCTCCTCGGCACGCCCGCCGAGGAAGGCGGCGGCGGCAAGCTCAAGCTGATCGCCAACGGCGCGTACACGGGGGCCGCCGCCAGCCTGATGGTGCACCCGGGCCCCGGCCACAACCTCTCGGCGCCCTCGCGCGGCGTCGCCTTTGTGCGCATGCTGGCCAACATCAAGACGCGCGTGCACTACACCGGCCGCGAGTCCCACGCCGCCATCGCCCCCTGGGACGGCGTCAACGCGCTGGATGCCGTGTGCTTGTCCTACAACGCCATCAGCATGCTGCGCCAGCAGATCCGGCCGTACGAGCGCATCCATGGTGTTTTTCGCTCCGCGGGCGATCGCCCGAATGTCACCCCTGCCGACTGCACGGTCGAGTACTACTGCCGGAGCGCGACCAAGCGCGGGGCGGAGGCTCTGTGGGCGCGGCTGGAGAAGTGCTTCGAGGGTGCGGCCACGGCGACGGGCTGTGGGATGCGCCTGGAGCCGCTGAATTCGTATGCTGATGTGCGCCCGAGCAAGCCGCTGTGCGAGGCGTATATCGAGGCGATGCCCGAGGGGACGGTCGACATGTACGAACCGGCGGATATCCTAGCGGGGAGTACGGACATGGGGGATGTGTGTTACGAGTGTCCGGGGTTTCACGGCGTGTTTGGCATCGACACGAAGGAGGGCGAGGCGAACCATACCAAGGGCTTTGCGGCGGCGGCGGGGACGCCGGACGCGTTTGAGCGGGCGTTGGAGTGCGGGCGGGGCATGGCGGCGGTAGGGTGGAGGGTGTTGAGTGATGATGCGTTTGCGGAGAAGGTGAAGAAGGAATGGGAGGAAGATATGCAGCGGGCGGCGGAGGGGAAGATAGCGTCATGAGTTGACATCTTGGAGAGTGGACCGCCAAATGATGAAGGCCCTGGAGGCGAGAAAAAGGAAGAGAGCGAATCTCAGAAAAAG
The DNA here is from genome assembly GCA_039881045.1 of Chaetomium olivaceum. Classification (NCBI taxonomy): domain Eukaryota; kingdom Fungi; phylum Ascomycota; class Sordariomycetes; order Sordariales; family Chaetomiaceae; genus Chaetomium; species Chaetomium olivaceum. The sequence goes on along the minus strand of JAYWVB010000056.1, from coordinate 207,636 downwards.
TAATGGATGAGGAATGGAATCCTTCAGTTGCTAATACCTCTCAAATTGTTGTGGACACAGAAATCACTTGGATCTGTCGAGGAATTATTATCCCTTTCCACGGATTGTTTATCCTCAATACGAATATCTTCAATAATACGAAGCATGAATAAGTGCTCGGCCAAGGCCCGCCTGTGACGAGCCCAGAAGAGGGAGAAATTTGACCCCACCTTGGCCAGTCTCAACCCAATCAAAACGCACTCGTTCGCATGATGCATGGATCGGTACGTACCGGGCGGGCCAGTTCAGGAGATTTTGGCGCGGCGCCTCCCTCTGGCGACAAAGGATCATTCCGACGAGGCCGAATCTCACCTCTCCGCGGACACATCCGCTCGTTCTGTTCGATTCTCTTCCCAATCAACCCACGACCCATTTCACCAATCCACGCCGCAGACATTCAATTGTGCTGCGTCTCCCGTCACACGAGCCGACCGTAACGTCGTGCGATTCTGCGAATTTGCCCCTCGAAGACCACCAGTACACTGCTTGTCTGCGCCGACGTCGCCATGCACCTCCAAGCTGGCGGGGGCAGTGGCCCCTCGGTGCGACCACTTCGGCTTCGACTCTCACAACAGGCTGCCACGATACTTTTGGCGGCGACGTTTCTGCCGATGGTGCTCGGACACGGAGGGCACCACACCGACAAAATCCCCGAAGGGGAGGCCGTTTCTCTTGAGCCGATGGTATGCTGGCGTCATGTTAAACCTGGATGGCCAGCAGTTGGTTGACAAGGCGCAGGACACGACACTATGGGTGCATATCTTCGTTCAGATGCTCGCCTTTGGCATCCTCTTCCCGCTCGGGATGGTCCTAGGGGTGAGTGACCCGCTGGTCCGGAAAGGGCTGTCCAGGACTAACGGCCGTGTCTCTAGATAATCAAGAGCCGATGGCACGTTCCGCTACAAATATTCAGCACCGCGCTCGCCCTACTCGGTTACGCCCTCGGCCACCTACACCGCGGTCGCCAGTTCCAACCAAACAACGTCCACGCAAAGGCCGCCACGCCCCTTTTCTTCCTGATGGTGGCCCAGGTTGTCTTCGGCATCTACCTGAAGCTCCACCTTGAAAAGGGAATCCACGGCCGTATCCGACCCTTCTTCCGACTGGTACATAGCATCAACGGGAAGGCGTTCCCGGTTTATGCCTGGGTGCAGATGATCTTTGGCGGTATCACGGCGCTGGGCTTTTGCCAGGGCGACCATCTGGGGCAATGCTTGGCCCACTTCATCATGGGCGGCGCTTTCATCGCGTACGGTGTCCTCCTCACCATCCTACTACTCGTCGGCCAGCTCTGGCTCCGCCGTACCGGCCGTAGCCAGGAGTTCTTCGACAGCGCCGTCATCGCTGCCTGGGGTTGCGTCAACACCTTCACCGAGCACCGCTGGGGCACCGCGTGGGTCCGGAACGACTGGCAGCACACGACCATGGGCATCATCTGGTGGAGCGCGGGCCTGGTTGGCGTGTGGCTCAGCAGGGACAGGGACGGCGCGCCGAAGCGCAACTTCATCCCCGGCTTCGTCATCCTCATCACCGGCTGGGGCATGTCGGCCCATCCGCAGGAGCTGATGATCAGCGCCATGACCCACCAGATGTTTGGCTACACCCTCATGGCGGCCGGCGTCACCCGGATCATCGAGGTCTCGTTTATCCTCCGGGATAAGCCGGGCGTTTCGGACAACGGCCGAGAAGTCAACAGCTTCCAGTTCATCCCTGTTTTCGTAAGTGCCCAAACCCTGTTCATCCCACCCCGCATACAACTACTAACACAAACTCCAGCTCCTCTACGCCGCCGGCTTCCTCTTCATGGGCGCGACCGAAGAACAGATGAATCTCCTTGCGGGCTCGGGCATCGACCACGTCGCCTACGTCATGATCCTGTACAGCCTGGCGTCACTACTCTTCCTCTTCACCATGACGCTCATCCACGTCTACGACCGCGCCAACCCCGTCGCCAAGCCTACCACCCAAACGGTACGCGGGGTCGACGACGCGCGCCTGCGCGAGGCCAACGAGTTCGAGCTGGACGGCCTGGTTAGTGACGACGAGGACGAGGAGCGTGCTGCGAGGAGGAAGCTGTTGACGGATGATGGGCTGGGAGATGGGGGGAGTGGGCCGAGCAGCCCGAGCACGGTAGGCACCGTGGGGAGGAACAGTGATCGGGTGGTGGCCTAGATGGATGGATAGGGGTTGTTGGTGAGCGTGTTTTCTTTTATCTTTGCATTACTTATGGTGGGTTTGGTCGGGTTGGGTTGGGAGTTAGGGCTGCCGACTTGAGAGCGGTGTGATCATTTCATTTTAAGGAAGTTTCAGGTAATATTGTTATTGTTTCCTACGCCGTTATACCCTACAGGGGGCGTGCCGGTCCTACTACTAGCTAGCCTATATAGGAAAACCGTGCTAGGGAGCCCTAGCCGGGTGAAAAACCTATATACCGTTCTTCCAGGCCATCGGGTTCGGAGACTTCGTCGCTCTACAGGTTAAAGGAGCCTACTCAGCCCCCTGCATACCTCCCTCCTGGCCTTGGCCGGCCAGCGCTGTATTAACCCGCATCGCAAAGGTTAGCTTTCCCTGCCTCGGGTCTCTTCTTGCCCCCTCCTGGGCTATAGCGAAGCCGGGGGGTCGACCCCGGAGCCGCTTCCTTTTTCCTGCTTCTTGGAAGCCATCGTCGGCTTCCTCCATTGGGTCTTGGACCCCCTGGAAGGTAATATTCCGCATCTGTTGTAGTGGCTGTTGTCGTTGTTGTTTGTTCTGAAGGGCCAGCTCAAAGGTCCTTGGCCGGAAAAAGTATGCCTCCCTTGCCGCACCCCGGGCTTTAACTGCTTCCGGGCACCACCGTACCCAGGCCGGGTGCCTCCCTCCACAGGCCGTACACCTAAGTGGGATCCTATTTTCCAGGGTAGGGCATTGGGCCTCCCCTGCCCTCCCGCCCAAGTTTCAGGTAATAGATATTCGAAGTTTTGGCAATAGTAGTGCTATTGTGGGCTTACCGTAACCACACTCTTCTGTTATGGCGGCAGGCACGTCGTCAAGTCCTGATTAAACATTCATCGCCCACCCCTCTGGGCACTATCGATCAACATGCCTCCCGTGAAGCACGCGCCTTTCCACCAAGGGGTTGGCGAAAACTCCGACGCCCTTTAGGCAACATAAGGGCGAGCAACAACGACCTTCCTAATTCTGTAAAGGGCGCGACCAAGGTCAAGACTCAGACCGGCGCGATGTGACGAATCCATGATGCTCACCCCCCGCAACCCCTCATTTCTCCAACCGTCGGTCGGGTCATCATCAACCACCGATACGCCCGGGCCGACAACAACACCACTTCCCGTATCTCCGACTCCATTCCGGGCAAATCACTCGAATATTTAACACACTGCCACGACCGCCGCTCTGCCCGCAACCAACCTAGCCATAACAAACCACCAAGTCAACAAACTCAAAAACTCAAAACCATCCAACCATCCAACCATCCAACCAAACCAATCCACCAAAACAACCTCCAAAATGCCACCACCACCACAATCTACACCACCACCACCACCAACAATAACCCTCCACGCCCAATGCCTCTGCCGCGCCCAATCCTTCACCAGCACCCCTCTCCCCCCCACCACCTCCCTCCCCCTGCCCACCTCTGCCTGCCACTGCACCTCCTGCCGCCACCTCACCGGCGCCCTGCGCGGCGCCTCCGACGCTCCCTGGCCCGGCCCCCCGCAGGCCATTCTCTCGGCGGCCGCCAAGGATGAGGGGACGCTGCGGCGGTACGCCCAGACGAAGGGGATGAATATCCTGTTTTGTGCGCGCTGCGGGAGCGAGCTGTTTTGTGAGAAGCATCCGGCGGGGGATGACATCTCCTGGCTTGGGGACGGGGAGGGGGAAGGGGTGGAGTATATGGTTTTTACGGGGGCGTTGTCGGTGGAGGGGTGGGAGGCTTCCCTGGGCCCGGCGGTGAAGTGCGTGGATCATATTTTTGTGGGGGATACGCTGGATGGGGGGGCGTTTCCTTGGTTGAGGGGGGCGTTGGACTATGCGGATGGGGATGGGGGGTCGCCGGCGAAGGTTTGGTTGGGGGGTCGGGATGTTAGTGAAGAGGTTCCTGCTGGGGTGCGGTGGCCGGCTGTGGAGGCCTTGAAGGGATTGAAGGGGTATGAGGTTGGGTTGAAGCACGCCGGGGCGGAGGGGAATGTGCCGATTCGGTGCCACTGTGGCGGGATCGATTTGGTGCTTCGCGCGGGTGAGGCACAGAGAGAGTTTGAGGAAACACAAAAACGGGGTGGGGAGTTGCCTTGGTATGTTGATCCTGTTACGCACAAGCTGCTCGGCTCGCTGGATGCTTGCGACTCGTGCCGGATCGCGGCCGGCTCCGAGGTATATAACTGGACCTTTTCGCAGCTCAAGCATATTTCGTTTGCGGGGGCCGATCAGGAGGGCTTTCCTGCCGACACGCTGCAGCTGAGGAAAGCTACCGAGAACAAAAATGGTCAGGGCCGTGATCCCAGGCTGGGTGCCATCGCTTTCTACGCCAGCTCGCCCGATGTCCAACGGTACTTTTGCAGCCGGTGCTCGGCAACCTTGTTCTACGCTGTGGATGAACGGCCCGACATCGTCGACGTGGCGGTCGGCTTGCTGCACTCCCCCGATGGCGCAAGAGCGGAGAGCGTGATCTCATGGTCTCTGGGCGGTGACATGAGTTGGAGGCAGGACATGATTGGTACCTGGAGGGAGGGGATGTTGCATGCGGTGGAAAAGGAGGTCGAGGAATGGAGGATCGAAAGGGGTTACCCCAAGTTTTGGCGCAGGGTTGCAAGAGAAAAAGCTGAGAAGAAAGATGGGAAGTGAAAAGACTACGGCTTTAGGTTCATCGTCTCGTGGATATGAAATCAACGCCCCTATTTTTCGCATGCTTGCAATTTGTCGCAACTATTGCAGAAGAGCAAGATACAAGTCTGAAGGATTAATTTGTTTGCACGTATTGGCAGGGTTTGTCATGCCTCGGAATTCATTACTTGGGTTGTGTGTGGTAAGGGGCTTCGGTAGGAGTAAGTAAACATAGCGACGACAAAAAGGGGGATCCCTTTCATAGGAAAATAGCACGTCACCTGTAGGATTCGAACCTACGCTCCCGAAGGAACTGCCTAACATGCTAACTGTTGATTAGCAGGGCAGCGCGTTAACCACTCCGCCAAAGTGACTGTTCTGGGACACAGTGGAGTATAGCTGCATTACGTAGGGCCATACATGATGTTCCATTGGCAACAAGCGAGTATGTTGGGGACTAAGAGGTAGTCAAACTCTGGGGTATTCTACCCAGAACACTTGGAAATATGTATAGGAAAATACATCCTACCAAGTCACAGTCATAGAAACTAACTGGGACATATCTATGACCTAGTTTGAAAGATATCAATCATTGATCATGTACCGGATACCTCCCTGATAAACGTCGATGTTTGGTCGAGGCACAAGATCACTTTGGTAGTGTTTCGGAAATAGATCCATTATGATAGATGTAGTTAAGGATTCTTTTTCCCAAAGATGAAAACATTCTGGTGCGTCGAACTTCGCCTTATTATTGTAAGGATGTGTGAAACCCACCGACTCCGTCTCGACCAAAGTTACCTAAAGGAGTTACTTCCCTCATTCGTTACAAGCTCTACGTGACCAACGCCATTCGCTCCTCCAGGTTTCCCCTCTCTCGCCCATTGACGGAACTGTTAAATCCGGGAACCGGGTCTTCAGCGTCCCAACCATGTAAGGTACTGCGACTGGGGGCCACATTAACGATTTAGCCATCTAATTTACCGGCCGGTTGGTATCGATGCGCCCGAATCAACTAAAATACCGCCCAAGTAAACAACGATCAGCCGTCTTGGCAGAGTGGTGGTGATGCAGGCATGCATGTTCGAGCAAAGCGCCGTGGCAAGGTAGGGATGGGTATATATTCTTGCCGAGGGGCCTCATTCCCCGTCTTTGGATAGGTTACAGTCCTCTAGTCCCAATACACTGGATTACCACTTCTTACCTCTCCTTCTTCACCATGAGACTCCTGTCCGGCTTGACTCTGGCCCTGGCCGGGTCAGCAACGGCGGCGAACTCGACCTACTACAACCCGATCCTCCCGGGCTGGCACTCTGACCCCTCCTGCATTCACGTCGACGACACCTTCTACTGCGTCACCTCCACTTTCATCTCCTTCCCCGGCCTCCCCATCTACGCCTCTAAAGATCTCATCAACTGGAAGCACGTCAGCCATGTCTGGAACCGCGAGTCCCAGCTCCCCGGCTACAGCTGGGCCACCCACGGCCAGCAGGACGGCATGTACGCCGCCACCATCCGCGTGCGCGACGGCATCTTCTACGTCATCTGCGAGTACCTCGACGTCGAAGGCAAAGAGTCCGGCGTGCTCTTCCGCACCACTGACCCCTTTGACGACGCCTCCTGGAGCGACGCAGTCACCTTCGTGGCCCCCAAGATCGACCCGGACCTCTTCTGGGACGACGACGGCAAAGTCTACGTCGCCACCCAGGGCTGCCAGCTCCAGGAAATGAACATCGACACGGGCGAGATGGGGCCCATGATCCCGCTCTGGAACGGCACGGGCGGCGTCTGGCCCGAGGGCCCCCACATCTACAAGCGCGACGGGTACTACTACCTGATGATCGCCGAGGGCGGCACACCGCCACCGACCACGCCATCACCATCGCCCGCTCCAGGGCCCTCACCGGCCCTTACACCCGTCCCCCAACAACCCGATCCTCACCAACCGCGGCACGGACGAGTACTTCCAGACGGTCGGCCACGGCGACCTCTTCCAGGACGCCAAGGGCAACTGGTGGGGCACCGCGCTCGCCACCCGTTCCGGCCCGGCGTACGAGTCCTACCCGATGGGCCGCGAGACGGTGCTGTTCCCCGTGACGTGGCGCGGGGGGGACTGGCCGGTGCTGCAGCCTGTGCGCGGGAAGATGGAGGGTTGGGAATTGCCCGCCACGTCGCGCGATGTGCCGGGGGTGGGTCCCGTTCAATTCGGATCCGGATGTCTATGACTTTGAGGCTGGTGCGGAAGCTCTCCCGCGTAACTTGGTTTACTGGCGCGTGCCGAGGGAGGGGGCGTTCTCCGTGGCGGAGGGTGGCAAGGGGCTGCAGGTTGTGCTGAACCGGAACACGCTTGCTGGGTTGCCGGGTGGCCCGGAGCCAGAAGCGAAGGCCATCTCGTTTATTGGGCGCCGCCAGACGGATAGTCTGTTTACGTTCAGCGTGGATCTGGACTTTGTGCCGCTGGCTGATGGCCAGGAAGCGGGTGTCACGGCGTTTTTGACGCAGGAGGCGAACCTGCAGCTGGGTCTGGTGCTGGTGATGAGCAGCTGAGCTTCCGGTTTAATGTGTCTGGTGAGGTGACGGAGAGTGCGGTGCCGAAAGAGTGGGCGGGGGAGACGGTCCGGCTGGAGATTAGGATGGCCGAGTTGACCGAGTATACTTTCTCGGCTGCTCTGGCGTCTGACCCGAAGGAGAAGGTTGAGCTGGGGACGGCGTCGGCGAAGTTGCTGAGCGGCGGTTCGGGATCGTTCGTCGGGACTCTGGTCGGAGTATATGCCACCTGTAATGGTGCCGGGGAGGGTATTGATTGCCCTGCCGAGACGCCGAACGCGTACTTCACAAGGTGGAGATACACCGGGGATGGGCAGTACATCACTGAAACTGAGTTGGCCCCTCGTGAAGGCAAGGGCAAGGGCAAAGGAAAGGGGAAGGGCAAGAAGAGAAATAACCTGATACTGTGATGGTAATTGGCATTAATGAGCCGATGAACGCTCATACAGATTGCTGGTAGTATTAATTTTACGCCCCCCTTAGAACCTGAGTGCTTATTGCCCGAACCCCCTATCAGTCTTTATTGTCAAACACTCGCTCCTATCACGGGCGCTTCTCGAACACCAATTGCGCACCGTCCTACATCAAGATTAGTACATCATACAGCACGCTTTACTGGAAAGAGCACTCACCATCGGAAATAAAGTCGCAAAGACACGAATCTTCTCCGACTTATCCGTAGCCACATGCCTCCAATTTAACTCCAAGGCCGCCTTCCCAATCATGGCCGCCATAGTCAGCGGTACGTACCTCCTCGCGAGGCAATCATGCGCCCCGGCGCCAAACACCAGCCAGTTCTTCGTCTTAGACTCGGCGTCCCCCGTAATCCACCTATCCGGATCAAACATGTCCGGGTTGGGATACACCTTCGGGTCGTGCAGCGCGGGATAACACGACGGGATGACCATGGCACCCTTGGGGACCGTGTAACCAGGGGTAATAGGGAAGGGCTTGGTCGCGAGATACGGGACGAAGATGACAGGCGGCCTGTACCGGAGAAGCTCCTTGACAACAGCCGCGGTGTACGTCAGAGACTCCAGCATCGGCAGGTCAAACGGCTTGTCCCTGTCCCCCCCTCGCGGCAAGGTTCTCCTCGCGCAGCCGTCCAAGACATCCGGGCGCTGCGCAAGGATCTGGAACAGCCACGTGGTAGCGCTGCTCGATGCGTCCTGCGAGGCGAACAAAAAGGTAAACAGGGTCTCGGAGATCTCCACATCCGTGAACTCGCGGATTAGATTTGCCGGCTTCTCGGCGTCGGTCTCGCCCGCAGCAACGCGCTCGCGGTAGCGGTTGGACTCGAACATGTGGCGCACCCAATGGTCGACGATACAGGTAGGGGCGGCGCCCGTGGCCATGTTGCGCTTGCAGGCAGCGGCGCACTTGGCGAACTCGGCGTGCACGGCGTCAGCGGTGCGCTTGCCGCGCCAGGGCTTGGTGAAGGGGATGTACATGGAGAAGGGCACGTTGACGAGCTCGAGGGCTGCCGTGGCGAGGTAGAAGTCGTCGGCTATTTTCTTGACGGCGGCTGGGGAGATGTAGTCGCCGAAGAAGGTGCGGCAGGAGAGGGCGCAGTTGATTTCGCGGAAGAGGGTCATGAAGGGGAGGGGCTGGTTGGCGTTGGCGTGGCTGGCTGCGACGAACTTGTCGAAGTAGTCGGCAAACACCTTTTCCTGGGCCGGGAGGTAGGTGGCCATGGCTTTGTTGGTGAAGAGGGGCGTCAGTCCCCGGCGGTACTCGGCATGAGCTTTGCCCTGAAGAAACACCCATGCTTTGTGCCCGATGATGTCTTTTGCGAGTGGTACGATGCACGGTTCGGTGTACGTTGGGGATTTGAAAACCTTGTGGGCAAGGTCTCGGTCGGAGGCAAGGACAACAAATCTTTGTGGGAGGTATTAGACGGGGTGTATTAAGGGAATGTTGGGACAGGGTACACACTTGTGAAAGACAGAAACGCAACTCAGCGGTCCACTCGCCCATTGTGCAAGATAGGATTCGAATTTTGGATGTAGAGCTTGAATAAAGGGCCCGGTGAGCGGGACCTTAAAACGAGGACCTGTGATGGAACCTTTTCGATACAAGTACATGACTTTACAAAAGGTGTTAGCCGCCTCCTTTTCCTTCTCCGTGGGGTCGACGCTCAAAGCAACTGGGCTGTACATACCTTGATCATACACTATCAGTCCTAGCAAGAACGTGATAACGTATTGCCATGCAGACCATCCCGTAGTTATCCCCACGACAACATCCCCCAGGTACCGTGGTGAACTCCCCGAAGCCAAACCAGAGGGCCTCCGGAGAAGCTCAGGGAGACCCTTGGACGCGTTAACGAGGTCAGCAGCCATATTGAAGTCGGAGTTGAAGAGACAAACTTCCCACCGCCAAGCAATAAAAAACTGGACGTCTCATGCCTTTTTGACTTACACGCTCTCCGACCCCGAGATAGGGGTATCGGGGTTGGTCCTACGGGCCGCCGGAGAAGCTCCAATTCCAACTGCCGAACTAGGACTAGACCCCGAATGCTGCGAGTAATTCGATGCCAAGACCAAGAAATCGGAGACTAGTCCTGTTATGGCCAGGTTGGTACGGTTCTGGCCTTTTTGTGGTCTGCTCATCCACGCCTTTCGTTCCCTTACTCGCTTCCGTTCGTTGAGAACTTGAACCAGAGATTTAGAAGCGTCCATGAAATCCGAAAAGTTGCCTGTTCTCGTCGCTGGATTGCCATTGATCATACGGTGACCAGTTTGAAACGGCACCAAGCCGCAGATCATCTCAAACCCTTTGTGGGACTGGGAAAGCAGTGGAAACGTCCAGTCTCCCTCCGTCTCTGGTTGGTTCGCAACTCAATTACAACTTACTCAACAACCTCAGTTCGAAGTACTTGCACCACGAATAGTTAGCTTGGAATTTCTTGCGCTCCCTTGTTAGTGCCAGTTCTCATCGGCATCACCGAATTGGCCCCGGGCACAGCTTGGTCAATACCTAATCTCCCTCCCGAAATGCGTCGCACTCTCCGGCGATCCTGTTCTGCTTGTGCCAAATCCAAGCACAGCTGCGATCTCGGAACTCCTCGCTGCTCTCGCTGCACAAAGCGCAAGGTGCAGTGCGTGTATGCGAACGAACCCCTGACCGCGGCCCTCTCACCACCATCAGACGAATCCGGGACATCCGGGCCCTTGGTTAGCTACAAAGTTTCCACCCGTCGACCCCTTTGAATCATACCCGTCGACGAGGTTACCACGGGCACACGTCCAGCGTCTGATCCACAGCTGTATGTCTGCTTCTTCTTCTTCTTCCCAACCCCCTGAGTTATCCCAGGTTCGTCAACTCATCAAGTGTAGTTCTCCACAAGATTGCGTTCCAATATTACCCTCTCGACCTCAACGCAACCACAAATCCTTTTCTCGTGTCTTGGTGGCCACTCGCTCTCGGTGATCCAGCCTTATTTCATGTATCTCTACAAACAGCATGCCTAGACGAGGAACTCATCGCCCAAAAGGGTTTCCACAACTCCGAGCTTCTCATGGCCGACTCCGTCGCGTTACTTCGGCGGAAGGTTGAGAACGAGTCTCTGGCTGTGCAGGACGGTACCATGAACTCAGTCATCACTCTGGCAACTATCGAGGTATGTGATAGACCCCTCGTTTCCTCGTTGACTATTCCGGCTAATCATCACTCCCCTACTTCCCCAGTTTGGTAAAGGCAACATCCAGGTCGCCAGAATGCATGTCGACGGGGTAAAACGGTTAGTCGGGTTGAGGGGTGGCATCAACTCGGTGAGGCAAACCAGTCCGCTCACGGCAAGGATGGTCAGCTGGTAAGTACCAAGTAACCTCACACCACTAAATAACTAACAAGATGCCAACACTTACACGCGTCAGGGTGTCGATGCTCATCATGGGCCATCCCCAGTTCGACACGCAAGACGATATGGGTACTGGGCACGGCATACCGCCTACTCCAGAGTGGCAGCTTAGCTTGAACGCCATCCAAGAGGCACAACCCGAACACACCTATCTCGACATCGATGATGAAGTCAAGGAGGTCTTCATCCGCCTCCGCAGCGTGTTCCAACGGGCACAACGAATACCGTTTACGTCCACCCGGCTCCATGACTTGGCGGGTTTTGTCATACATCGGCTTCTGCCTTCGGCTCGAGATATCACAAACGAAACAGCGCCACTCACTGAATGCGTGCGCTACGCGATTATCCTGTACATGTTCATCATGCAAGGCCCAACCTACTTTACACATGTAGTAATATTTAGCCAAATTCTTGGCCGGTTCGTCGAGCACCTCCAGCGACGGGAACAAACAACGCAAGGGCCAATCGATGTTTGGTTCCTTGCAGTCGGGATGGTGGCATCCACCGGCACACCCCACTACTTGTGGTTCAGGGACACAGCAAGGGCCACGGCCGTATCATTACACCTGAGCACCTGGGATGATGCCTCGGTTTATATCAAGAACATGTTGTGGCTGGAGACACGGCAGGGCGAAGGCATCTTTCGGCCGCATTGGGATGCTATTTTCAACGGGATGGACTACCCGGACCCGTCAGATCCGACAGTCCATAGGTTACCAAACATTCACAGCGCGGCATTCATATGACAAACAAGTTCACAATACCGTAATCTTTGAGAGACCCGTACTAGTCCTTCAGGTGAATGTGACGTCTTATTCCTGAGATAATAGGAATAACGACTAGGGGAATTTCCAGTCAAACTCCCGAACGGAGGCCCGCTAGTCATCCCCACAGAACTTGGTTAACTCAAGAGCACCATTATCCCCTTCCTCTCGTAGCCTCGACACCCTCACAAGTACCGGGCCCGACACACCGCACCCAAACATGTCCATGGACACCCGAAACTCGGGCTCCTCCTCGCCGTACAACACCCCGCGATCCTCCACCCACTGGAACAGGCACGACCCGCACCCGCTCCTGACCCCAAACGTATTCAGCTCCACCAGCTCACACGTCTCCGAGTCCTCGTCATAAAACAAGTCAAACGAAAACCCCTGCTCCATCATCAACCGATCCAGCGCATCCCCCCTCCTCTGCACCTCCCCCAAAATCAACCCCCTCACCTCCTCCGCCGCCTTCACCAGCCCTCTCACCAACCTCTCCTTCTCATCGCAATCCACCCGCTGAAACCGCCACGGCCGATACCACCTATACTGGCTCACCCCCACCACCCGCCCATCCCCGGGACAGCAAAACACCCTATACTCCCTCTCGGCCGCCATCCTCCCATCAAACCTCAAAAAAAACAACTCCACCCCCTCCCTCCCCCCTTCCTTCTCCTCCTCCTCCTCCAAACAATTCACCATCGCGTTCCGCCCCCTCACCGAAACCACCAGCCGCCTCACCACCTCCTCGACCGTCCTCAACGGCCCGTTCCCGCCGTCCTTGGGCGAGCACGCCGCCAGCCGTAAAAACAAGCCCTCCGGCGGGAAGACGAGTTGCGCGCGCAGCAGGGGAGCGATGACGTCGTCCAGGTCCTCGCGGAAGAGGCGGTTGACCTCGCCGCGCGGGATGGAGGCCTCGGCGGCGGCGAGGAGGAGGCGGGTTTGGGCGGGCGTGAGGGAGATTGTTTGGAGGAGGGGCACTTCAGGCGCGTCGGTAACTGTTGTAGGAGTGGTGGCGGTGGTGGGGGGTGCGGATGGTGAAGGTTTGGTGCCAGTGGTCGTGGTGGGTTGGGTGATTCGCGGGAGCCAGTGGTTGAAGGGGTAGGGTGTTTTTGGGCCGGGGACGGGTAAAGGGTGTCGGCGGGTTTGGAGGATGAGTGGGAGCCAGCGCTTGAAAGAGTAGGGCGCTTCGCTGGGCTTGGGGAGGTCGGGTGCCGATGCGGCTGGGTGGAAGGATGTGTTGAAGGCTTGTTGGGGGGTGTCGTGGTGGCGCTCGGCCTCTTTGATGAGGAAAGTGTTGATTTTGACGAATTTCATAGTCGGCGTGTTCTTGTTGGTTTTTGTTGGTGGCGTTGTTGAATGAATGTGGGATGTGATCAAGCAACCGAACTCGGCTGTTTGTAGGTGAATATTTGTAGTCGCGGGTCGGTGGTAATAATTAGGCAACAGCCAGCACAAGTAATTGGCAAAAGAAATTTGACGAACCCTGTTCGTTCTATGTTCAGATAAAACGATGTTGATTTTGTTGCCGTCAACAAACAACGACCAAGCAAAACAGTGTCAAAACTGCAAAAGTAAATGCCCAATAACAGGATTGAACTGTTGACCTTCGCATACCTTATACGGGTTTCCCGGTATTAGTACGACGCTCTAACCAGCTGAGCTAATCGGGCTGTTTGATTGGATGTTAGTGGGTCGCGGTGGAAGACCAGTAGTACTCGGAATCACTCTCTCGAAAAGGGGTAACAACTAACACATCCATCCCCTTATTTCATACTCTTTTATTTCAGCCTTTCTAGTTTCTTCTTTTTTATCAACCTTCGCTCGTGTTTCTATTCCACTATCGAGAGGTTACTTAGCTTGTAATGGCAAAGTGAAGGGCTGGCTCAGGTTGCATCTCTGCATGGACAGACCCAGGGATCTCGGAAGAGACCAAGTTAGAATTTCAAGTAGAAGTCTACCTATCTATCTTGACGGCTCTGTCTCCATTATGTCACCTTGTATCTGGATGACGATGGCCCACTGGATATTTTGGTTGTCACGTATTTGCAGCATGAGCTAACTTTCAGAGACAATGTTTGCAACGGATATAATTGGCTTGAAGTCCTGTTTGAATAGGCACTGAAACATGCCTAAACAAGCTACCACCATTCTTCCGTCCCTTACACGCTGCCAATCCTCTCCTTGAGGAAAGCCGGGGCCTCGCTCGCGGCCACGCCGCCGTAGGCAAAGTGGGCCGAGGTGATGACGAGGGAGCCGGTGCAGACCCGGTCGCCCGTGTTGCAAAAGACCTTGAGCTTCTCGTCGGGGAAGTTGGGGATCTTGCCGCGGTTCTGGGCGTTCTTGGTGTAGCCAAAGAGCACGACGCCCTTGACCTGGTCCTGGACCTCGGCCGGCAGCTGGCCGAGCGAGTTGGACATAACGGCCGTGCCCTGGCTGTAGCCGCCGGCAACGACGGCCGCATCGGGGCACTTCTCGTGCGCCATGGTGAACATCTTGACGGCCTCATCGATGGCCGCCTTGGAGGTACCCGCGGGGAGAGCGTTGTCGCCCAGCGTGGCGTCGTAGGGGCCACCCACGCCCTGTACCCACATGTCGTTGTACGTCCTCGAGAGCGCGCTGGCCACGGCAGGTCCGGTGCTTGAGCCCTGTTGGGAGTGTAACCGTGTAAGATACTATCCGAGAAAGGTAAAAAGGAGGGAGAGGGGAAGTTTAGGGTTTATCGTACCATGTTGCCACGCTCAGTTGAGGCCCGGGCAAAGATAAAGATGACACTTGGGCAAGACCCCGAGTTGCCGTTCTGTAGGTCGTTCTTGGTGCTGCTGCCGATGGATCCTCCCCATTGACGAGCCATAACATCGGCCATGCCGATGTCGTTGGCGGGAGTGACGGCCGGTAGCGCGGCAGCGAGGCCAGCGGCACCGAGGATCTGGACGAACTTCATGGTTGCGGTGGGCGAGCGTTGTCAAACGAGGGGCAAGGCTGCGTCGAAGAAAGCGAGCGAGTGGAGGACTGGCGAACATCAAGTTGAAGATGAGGGACGATGCCTCCGGGCCCCTTTTTATACCCCGAACTTCAGCCTTCACCACCCCTTGGGAACCTTCGATGCTTCACTCATCTTACTCTGTCAAAGCGGCGGATCGTGGGGTGAGTCCCAATGGGGGGGGCCAACCCATACCGCGATCGTACTAGCCTTGTGTCGATCTCGGGCCAAGAACCTCACCATCTCTGGTGTTGCGACTGGCGGAGGCGGAGAGGTATTCTGATTCCGGGCTCGGGCGAGTTGCCAATGATACTGTGATTCACAACGCAGTTGGTCCAAGAATGCTTGGAATGGGGAATCCTGGCATCAAATCCCGCCGATTGGATGAGGATCTGCAGTGCCGGCGCCAGCGCTGCGCTGGGGCACCCGGAGGAGTCCCACATTCCATGTGCCCGGTCCCTCCGGTGTCAAATGCCGGGCTCCACCGTTTAGTGAAACACGACTCAGGCACAGGGCTTGGGGCAGACCTTGCCGTAAGGAGTGCAGTTTGCGATTGGTGGGGATAAACATTGGGATTGGCCACAACTTACTAAACAGGACTCAAAGTAACACACAGCAACGACAACGTTCATGGGATACCTCCTCATGACCTCGGATCATGACATACGTCCACGGGAACACTACAAGCCAAAACGGCTATTGTTCCGAGACCTCAATCCTATAACCGAACCTCGGCAGGTCTCGCTACTCTCACCTCCTTTTGCCTCTCGCCCGGATCCAAATCCCCCTAATGCTCATCAACCCAGCCCAAATGCCTCGGTCATTGTTAGAAGACTGTATACAGTCCTTAACTCGTTCGCCAAGTTGCCCAACGCGAGCCGGTTTCTGTGCTTAGATCTACAGCAGTTACCACCAGTGCCACGCACCTCTCGCAGCTCTCAACGCTCCTCGGCTACCTCTACATAACAAGACACCCCTCATGTCAAAATCCTAAGAGTGGCGACAAAGATCGCCTGCTACATCACACCGACCTGTTCATGCTGGGAGTGATAACAAACAATAAAGTACCGGTATTCCCTCTGTGCTGTGACTTGGTCGTTCTTAGCGGATAACTTGACCTCGAGACTGCAAGGACTCCATTGATCGAAGGCTCGAGTCCCTTCTATATTGGTATATATTCATACAGGGAGAAGCACGGTCTTTCGCGGCAGTACGCTACCTAAGCCAAGATTAATCCGAAGTATCCCATGGAAACATACCTATTTATTAACACCATCCCTGTCCTTTTATACGTACTGCAAGACCACCCATCCAAACTGCTGGCATCTGGAGTTTGGCTAAGAAATCCAGCTTGCGCCGTGGCAATGATCCGGAAGGAAGAGCCGGGAGACACAACTCAGGCTGTCGTTTTCTGGATATCGGATCTTCCTTTGACCCCTGGCTAAATTCAGCCAACATCTTTTGACCCGGCAGCCTGATTCAACTCTCCTTTTTGCACAAGACCCCCACACAAACCACGGGCACAAACTTTTAAGCTTATCTGTTTGAGAGCCGGCTACCTGATTGGTGGACCATTCGACTGTCTTCGTCTCCATCTTTTTTCTTCACCATGCCGTTGTCATCACGCAACCAGTTCCTGCTATGCAGCTGGGCCATTTCAGGCACCATGATCGGCAGTCACATCACATCCTCCTGGCTGCTGCACCCGGAATCCGTTCCTTCGACCCCACAATCGCCCCCAAACATGACAGGCCTCCCCCTGATATTTAGGTGCAATCCATACTGTTCGGAGGCTGACTGCCGGATAATATCAAGCCGCGCAATATATGCCTTCAGGGGCCTTCATATCATCCCGCGCCGAGGGAAAGGAGCTGATCATTGACCTTCTGATCGAATTGTCCAAACATGTCACACACACCTCTGCCCGCCGGCAAGGAACAGTTGTCGAACATTCTGTTGCATTGGAATGGCCTGTTTCCCCGGTCACCTCAGCTCCATATCACGATCGCCAAGCATCTCATCGGGGAGATTTTGAGATTGAAAACGGATGACGGTTTAAAGGAGCCCGGCAATACATAAAGTGTCGGTACCCACCTCAGAACGCGGATCGTATCTTTGTCTCCGGATTGCTTCCCGACAAGCCGTCAACAAGATCGCCCTCCTGCTGCACGCCTCAACGGTGGTCAGCCGGAACGCCCCCGAACGAGCTCGGCAAACTGCGCTTCTGAAGATCCTCTCTTTAAGCGCGACTAAACCATGCTGCAGGTCCGGGTTAATATGGCCTTGCCGCCCGTACCCCCAACGGACCTCAGCCTCCAGTGAGGCGCGGGAGGAAGAGGATTCCCGGGATCAGCCGTCCCAGGGCATTGTTGCTCCGAACGCATGCTGGTTGTAAATTAACGCAGAGCGGCAAAAGGGTAGGTGATCCGATTCTATGGGTCCGCTGGGACGACGGACTCTGGGCGACGGAACGAGGAGAATGCGAGATGATGGTATAATAAGGGGGGTGAGAGCACCGTACGATCTGGGTCTAGGAATGGCACCATTGTCACCGTCTGTCACTACTGCCCCTTGAGCAATAAGGGCGAGGAAGTGACCGTACCCTGACACATCGGCCCCTCCGCAGTCGTATAATTATAGATTATATCCCGGCTTGCATCCCCCCAGACTTCTTCCCCGCGAACAGACCCGGCCCCAGATACGCGGTGCGAGACACGGAGATCCCCAAGGATAGCACCCGTCACACACCCAACCTCAGCCGCGTCCCATGCAGACCCTCACCCCCCTCCTCGCCCTTCTGGGCCTGGCGGCGACCTCTCATGCCGCCGCCCCTTTCGCCCGCTTCGCCAACGAGACCGGCACGCTTGCCGACTGCCTGACCAAGGCCGGCGTGCCCATCAGCGACTCCGCGACGCCCGACTACAAGATCGACGTCACGAGCTTCAACCTCCGCCTGAACTACACGCCCACGGCCGTCGTCGCGGCGTCCACGGCCCAGCACGTCCAAGACGCCGTGGTTTGCGCCAACAAGTTCGGCATCAAGCCGACGGCCAAGTGCGGCGGGCACAGTTATGCGTCGTTTGGGCTCGGCGGCGAGGATGGGCATCTGGTGATTGAGATGAGCCGCATGAACAAGGTGGTGTTGGACAACGTCACGGGCATCGCCACGGCCGAGGGCGGTACCCGGCTGGGGCATCTCGCTACGGAGCTGTACACCCAGGGGAAGAGGGCCATTAGCCACGGGACATGCCCCGGGTGAGTATATCCAACCCATCGCAACCCCTTACAAAAAGGACCATCTACTAACCCCAACGCAGCGTCGGCGTCGGCGGCCACCTCCTCCACGGCGGGTACGGCATGAGCTCGCACACGCACGGGCTGGCGCTGGACTGGGTGGTGGGCGCGACCGTGGTGCTGGCCAACGCGACGGTGGTGGAATGTTCGGAGACGGAGCACGCCGACCTGTTCTGGGCGCTGCGCGGCGCGGGCGCCTCCATGGGCATCGTGACCGAGTTCCGCCTCAAGACTTTCGAAGTGCCGGAGCAGGTGACGTATTTCGTGGCCCCTGTCCAGTGGCCGACCGAGGCGAGGGCGCTGGTGGGCGTGACGGCCGTGCAGGAGTTTGCGAAGACCATGCCGGCGGAGCTGAATATGCGGTTGTTTATTGCTAGGAGGTTTGTGAATCTGGAGGGGCTGTGGTATGGGGATAAGGCGGGCCTACAGGCTGCGCTGGCGCCGTTGGTGGCTAAGACGAATGCTACGCTGGCGCTGGCGAAGACGGGGGATTGGATGGAGCAGATTAAGCATTTTGGTGGTGGTTCGAACATTGACCAGGGACATGGTTACGAGGAGGTGAGTCCCGGCTGGTTTTGCCCCTGACTGAGCTCCTACTGACTTGTTCATCCAGCACGAAACCTTTTACTCGACCAGCCTGTACACCAAGGAGCTCAACGACGAGCAGTTACAGAAGTTTGTTGGATACTGGTTCAACCAGGCCAAGAACAACACCCGGGACTGGTACGTGCAGATCGACCTGCACGGCGGCGAGAACTCGGCCGTCTCGACGCCCGCCGCGGACTCGACGTCGTATGCCCACCGCGACTACCTCCTGATGTACCTCCTGTACGACCGCGTCGACAAGGGCGAGTACCCGGCCGGGGGCCACACCGTCATGGAGAACTTTGCTGGCAACATCACCCAGGGCATGGAGCGCAGCGACTGGGGCATGTACATCAACTACCCGAACTCGCGGCTTGATCAGAAGGACGCGCAGATCAACTACTGGGGCGATAACCTCGCCAAGCTGCAGGCGGTCAAGAAGGCTGTTGATCCGGGGGATGTGTTTCACTACCCGCAGGGCGTTTTGCCTGCTGTGTAAGGTTGCAGAAGCGGTGGAGGTTGTTGCATGGGGGCATTTGGGAAAGAGGGCATTATAGAAGACCGATGGGTTAGAAGGTTGCATGGCATGGGATACACAGCCGCAGATGGGCGCGATAGGTGGTCTGGACTGTAACATCAAACAAGGGCGATATTCCAGTCCATTCGTCAGGGGAAGCCCCCTTCTCTTGCATATGTGTTTCCCTCGCTCTCATGTAACTCAGATTTGAGCAGAACTCAAGTCAACTCGGTAGGTAGGGACCTATTCATTCCGCACTATGCCATAACGCCAGCCAACTCTCTATTTCCACTCCGACAACCCGTTGCAACCCAAAAGGCCTCCTACAAAAGAACCAGGGCAGCCACAGCGGGCAACACCAACCCAACCAGCCCGCCCCAAACCGTAGCACCACCGTTGAACCCCGGCGGCGCCGTAAACACCGGGCGTCCCGACGCCACCGATTCACCGGCGCCATTCGTCCGATTCGGACTCACCCTCCCGTTCCCATTCCCACCCCCACCACTCCCACCCCTCGAGCTATTCCCCGCCGCTGCCGCCGCCCTCAACAACCCCACCACCGCGCCATACGCCGCCTTCCTCTCCATCCCCTCCGTCCACAAGCACGCTTCCCCCTTCCCCGGAAACGTCGCCGGCACCCAGCTGTACCGGTCCGTAAACTGCCACACCGTCACGCCCACGCACGCGCGCACGTCCAGACACGACCCCACCACGGCCACATAATCGGCCGCCTGCCGCGCGTCTGCCGCCGCATCGGCGGGCAGCCGCGGCGCCGCGTGCGCAATGTCCAGCTCCGTGTACGCGACCTCGAGGCCGAGGGCGGCGAAGCGGGTCAGGACGGCCGCGAGGGCGGCGCGGGACGGGGTTTGGCCGACGGTGAGGTGGGCTTGGAAGCCGACGCCGTGGAGGGGCGCGCCCGCGGCGAGGATGGCCTGCGCGAGGGCGAGGGCGCCGGCGGTCTTGGCGGGCGTGATCTCCAGGTTGAAGTCGTTGTAGTAGAGCCGGGCGGAGGGGTCGGCTTGCGCGGCGATGGTGAAGGAGAGCGGGATGTAGGCGGCGCCGAGGGTGGTCAGGAAGACGGAGGAGCGCAGCGTGCCGTCCTCGTTGAGCGCCTCGTTGACCACGTCCCAGGCGTAGCATTGGCCGGCGTAGTGCTGCATGACGGTGGTGATGTGCGCGGTGAGGACGGCGGTGAGGGTTTCGGGGGTCCAGGTGCCGTTGCGGACTGGTTTCTTCTGGGTTAGGCATGGTGAGGATGGAGATGGGGAGGGCTTGCGTACCGAAGGGGGGGAGTTGAGAGTGCCAGGTGAGGGTGTGGCAGCGGAAGAGTTGGCCGTTGGACTGGACCCTTTCCGCGATCCTGTCTGCTTGGGTGAAGGAGAATTGGTTTTGTGTGGGTTCTGTCACTTCCCATTTCTGCGAGTTCTCGGGCGTGAACATGCCAAACTCGTTCTTGTTGCTCGCGATGGCCTGGTAGGCGACGTCGTCGAAATTGTTTGTCTCCATGGCTGTCCCGAAATAGAGCTTGCCCGCTGCCACCATCAGTGAATGTAGACCCTCGCCCTGTGTCTGGTTCTGCGCTGTTGCGCCAGATGCCAGGCCAGATGCCAGTAGCAAGGCGTTTGTAAACCTCGTCATTGTGAGATACCCTGGGATTCTGTTTTTTGGTGATGTTGTCAGAGCTCTCGTTGGATAGTTGGATTGCTAATATTCGAGTTAATGCTCCTTAAGTTTCTTCCTAAAAGACGAACAAAGTCTCTTTCTATTCCCGAGATCATCAAATAGCCCCCAGTCTTGATGGAGGAGACCACGCCGGGTACGGGCCGACCACATCCGCGCCTCTCTGAAGCTGCGTACGAACGTGAGCGTGCATTCCCAAGTTTTCGACTCGCTTGAACGGACAGTGTCGAGATGAGACGATCTGGTGTCGTCGATCTTGCGCGTTTCAGCCCGGGACTGTTACCCCTGAACCACACAACCACCACGCTTCCTCACTGTAACTATGACTTTAGTCAATGCATCATCATGCGTTGTTGGCTTGGAGTTTGACATTCTTCATTTGACCTTCAATTGAACCTACCAAACCCCGCGGCCTCATGCAGGTATTGACAGGATTTGATGCGACCTTGGGATTGATGATGGCGGTTGGTGAAACCCGGTTCGGTTCCAACTCCGAAGCTCAGGGGTAGGGAGGGTATGCGTCAAAATGCAACCTGATGGCTTTCTAGAAGACGGGGCGAAATCTTCTCGAAGCTTTGAGGTAAGAGGCTGGAACGACCCCCCATGTTTATTAGACCGACGGCCGGCGACAGTGAGTTGCTCAACCCCGTCAAAAAAGAGGGTATTCTATAATGATATTCATAGGCGTCTTCATTGCCGCGGGAAGTTGGCGTCTAGCTGCCGGCGCGTGATATAATGGAGATTCATAAGCCCCTCGTAGAACACGGGTCGCAAAAGAACCGGGGAAGCTTCAACTCGATAGTATGCAAGCGCCATGTCACGTAATAACTAACTCCGCGTCAACAATACCAGCAATCCACTAACACCAAGCAATGCACCCCAAGATCCCAAGCCTACCTCTTTCCTCTACGTCCTGGCTCAAGTGCTCACGAACAGAGCCCAAGCAACCCTCTCAACACGTCTCCCGCATCAAACGCAGGGCCTAACCAGTCCCTATCCCTGTTCCTGCCATCCTCAACCAACGACGATACCACATGTCCCACTAATGTATCCCGGCATGTCCTATCCTCTAAAGCATCACCACCACCACCACCCCCGTCCGCCTCCTAAGCAAACCGCACCTCGCCAAACAAGCCAGCGCGCACCTGCACCACACTAGCGAGCTCAAACAAGAAAGCCTGCAGCACAATCACATTCGTCAGCACATGCGACACCGACACCGACCTGTCGACGGTCGGCGTCCCCGGCTCGCCCTCCCCGGTCACAGCGGCACCACCATCACAGTCGTCGTCATCTGTCTGCTCGCCGTCTTCCGACGGCGCAAGAAGCGCGTCCTCGCCACCGCCCTCCTCTGCTTTGGCCTCCTCCTCGTCGGCAGCGTATTTCTCGTCTGCCGAAGATACCCCGCCGGCTGTGCGCTGTCTATCAAAGCTTAGGCCGATCGGCTCGATCGACTTCTCGGATGTCTTGACGTCGGGGACGCCGACGCGCCGCGCAAGGATGCTCTGGTCGATGGCCTGGAATGCTTTCGCTTGGCTTGCAAAGGCGTCAGGTTTACCGTGGTCCCAGTGGCCACCCCCGGGTATGTTGGAAGGGGACGGGCTTCTGGGGGAGAAGGACCGACCGATTTGCGGTGGCGGCAGATGTAGAGGTGTGTCGGCAGATGGGAAGGAAACGGGCGTAGAGCGGTCTGAAACTACCCGTTTTCCTTCCTTTCGGCTCTGTGGGCTGCCGGAACGGGTAGGCGTGCTTAGCTCGGAAAAAAGACGCTGAGCAAAAACCTCCAGCCCAGAGGGACGCTCACGGGACGTGTCACGACCTTCATCGGTGTAGATAACGGTCCGTTCTGTACTGGGGTGGCGGTGCCGGCCGTCGAAGAGACCGGCGTTCTAGTTCGAGGAGGATGGAGAGGAAGGGGTTGGCTGGCAGAATCTGCTATTTGGAAGGCCTCACGACGTTGTTGCAACAGATCGTCAAAGCGCGGGACGGTTTCCCGGTAGCCGGCGACCTGGTCGCAGAGTGTCTGCAGTATCTTGAGCAGGCGAGGAAGGGCCGACTGGACCCACCTCGGGCGGCGGCGAGCTTCCTGCATCGATTGCATCTGCTTGTACTCAATATACTCTTGCGATTCGGGGTCCAACGGGGGCTCGGGTAGCGGAGGGCTGTCGTCCTCCTCTTCATAGACGTAGTTTAGTGGATTCCGCATGAACCAACCTTCGAGGTGCATGAAGCCGCACACGGCGAGGTCGAAGATGGCTTCCGTCAAGGCAAGGTTTGTGTCGACGGAGTTGAGGAAAAAGGTGTCCAGCCGGTCCAGAACGATGTTGAGCAGGGGATCACTCGGATGAAGGGTGTGAGACCGGACGTCTCTCGGCGCGCCGGGAAGAGAGTCGGGGACAGCGGGGAGTTTGTGGTTGTGCGTTGATGTTTTCGGCGTAACCAGCTTGATGGAACAGGGGTGGTTTTCCAACCGTAACAAAGTGTCCTTCAGGATATTATCGTAGATCTCGTCAAAGTTATCCTCTCCTCCGATGCTCCCTGCCAAGGACATCAAGTACTCGACTTCCTGTTGGTGGGCGCCTGATGTCCTGTGATGAGACTCCCCGAGGACGCCTTCGGTGTACAGCAAAGTGATCACTGCGTATCGGTGATGCCTCTTAAGAATCACCGACACCAACTGGAGAGTGACGTAAACTGTTTGGTTGTTCTGCGACCGAAGACAAGCCAGGATGAGATCGACGAGATTGAACAGCAACGGGTCTGCGGCGGCCTCTCCCTTGGAGGCCATCATGGTGGCCAGGTCCATCGACTTGCGCTTACGGGCGGCGCTCACGACATCTACGGTGGTGGATTTGACGGAGCCCACAAGGTCAGGCAGGCCGAGCAGGTAGTGGAGGATGAGGTTGACCATGTCAGGGTGATCTAGCGATTCCAGGATACGGCGGAGGTAGGTCAATACAGCAACGGATGAGCCGCCGTCGACATCGGATGATTCGAGGAGAGAGGGGTATCTAGGAAGTGGTGAGCAAGAGATAGTTAGATGGAACGGGCGAGGGCACCTACAATAGCTGTTGCAAGAAGATGACCTGGAAATGCTCCAGTAGAGTTGACTTGACCTCAACAGACCTGCAGTGGTTCAAGACATCCTGCCAAAAAAGGAGGTGGGACAAAAATGTGTCCAGGTGTGACTGGAACTGGAAAGAACAGGAGCTGACAACCTCGTAGTTGGACTTGGGATGTTGGTAGTCGGAGAAGGCGAGAATGGGGGGAAGTTCGTTGGGGAGGTGATCGATTACAAGCTTGCGGCTCAGTTGACTATACAGAGCGCCTAAACCCGTTGCCATCAAGGTCGATAGATCGCTTTCCACAATCCACTGTTCTAGCGGGACCGAGCTCGAAGCAGCTTCAATAATGTAGAGCAGGCCGGTCCTTGCAAAGTCGCCAATCTTGCCCTCATGGTGGATGTAATCCATTAACAGGTAGAACAGGGGGAAGTCCTGCTTCTGTGTCCTCCCTGCAAACTTCTCGCGGTGGTCCAGTTGTTTTGTGTCTGACGGGCCATGCTGTTGAGACTTGAACCAGGCAGTCAGGATCTCTGGGTCCAGGCGGATCTTGGTAGTGATGTTGAAAGCCAACTCGACGACGCGGGCTTCGGTATCGGCCCCGAGACGGATGCTGTTAGCGCCGGTGATCCGAACCAGCAGGTTCGTCAAACTAGCGGCGAAGGTTTCATTCTCTACAAAGGCCTCCTCCTCGCTCTCTATCAGGCTCGCAAAGAAGAGGACGGCTTCCTTGATGATCCACTCATTGAGGGAGCTCGTTGCGATTTTGGCCACGGGGATGTAAACTTGTTTGGTGGCTGCGAAGGAGATGCAGGGATGAGGTAGCGGTCGGCGGGACTCGTCGTTGAGGAGGTTCGTTAATTCCTGGAGACGGATCTCGATATGTTCAGCGGCTTCATCGTCGTGGGCAAGGTTGGACGAGTTTCGCCATGCGTGCTGGGGATGTCAGCTTCGGGCTGCCGTTTTCCATAACCTTGACCATGCTCACCAGCAGCTGGCTGTACTCCTTCTCGAACCGATGTAGGCGACGGGCGGGATCCTTCGCAAAGTCCTTGCGGGAACTAGCCGACGACAGCGGCGTGTGTGCTAGGAGGCGCGACCACTGGAAATTCGGGTGTTTAAATTAGCGGATCGATCCGGTAACTAAGGTACTTCGAGCTGCCTGCCATCTCGCAGCATCGCATCCATCTGGTCCTAGATTTATTTTAACGGGGACAATCCAATCACTTACAAAATCCATAGCGTCCCTGAACTCATCTCGAGAGAGAGTCCAAAATAGTGTAGACGGTTCCTCGGTGGGCTCGTCCAGACCTCCTCCAGTAAGGTAGGTTGCATGAAGTGTCGTGTTCCAAGTGCCGCGAAATTGTTTGGCCGTTGAAGCATCGGGCTGTCCTGCAGGTCCAGGCCCCTCCGGTCTGTCGCTTCTTCGGCCGGCAGCAGCTGGGGTTGAGAGCACAGACTCAAATGCACCGCAGCCAATGGTGGCAGCGTTTTTGTCTGGTTGGGCCCACCTGCCACTTTCTTCCCCCACGATGAGGTGTTCCTCGGATCGCATTCCATCCAACACACTCCCGTCCCTAAGGTACATGTACCTTAGGTATCCAGGAACACCAATACTCTTGCATCCGCAAACATTGTCCCTTTCGGATCAGACCATTTTGGGATACATCAAGTTGGGCACAAAACGAATAACCTAACGAGTAAACCTAACCATGCACTTTCAAGTACCCCATTGTAACCTGCCGGCGGTATGGGCGGCTTCCTTGTGCATCCGATTACAACCTTACTGGTACCTAGGGCAATCTAGGGATGGAGCAAGCCAACGCATCCCCCACCGCTTTATCAAAAAAGTCGAGGCTATCTAGCAGTCGAGTCGTTAAACGAGAGCCAGTGTTTTTGACGAGATCCATACTTTAACGGCTGGCCCGCATGTTACTGGCCCACGGCCCGTAGACCGCAGGCGGGCATCTGCAGGTTCTGCACCAGGAACACACTAATTGACGTTAGGCCACATGCTGAGTGAAGTGTTCGCCGTCAAATCCCGAAGCATCCCCCACCCGTACGGCACTAGCTTGGCGGCTTCAGAAATCAATGGGGACCCCTCGAGGGACCTTTCCTGCGGTTTCGCATGCAGACCATACTTTTGACCCCGGTAGTTGGTCGGAGATGGCTTGGCTGGGTCTGCCAGTCCGCCACCGCGGATCGCGATTCGAGGCGAAGCAATGCCACAGCAGCGAATGGGAGCACACAGCTTGCCCAGACTGGGATGTCGAGTCACCCCTGGCTGCAGAAGCAGCAAGGCACTCCCGCCCCAACCTGGGGGACCGCCGTTTGCCTCGAGTTGGACTGTGTGGTGTCACCAGACCTCTTAGACCTGTCAGGCCGCTGTCTCTTGGCCACTTCGATCTTTCTCCAACATCACCGACCA
Organism: Chaetomium olivaceum; assembly: GCA_039881045.1. NCBI lineage: Eukaryota > Fungi > Ascomycota > Sordariomycetes > Sordariales > Chaetomiaceae > Chaetomium > Chaetomium olivaceum. The sequence goes on along the minus strand of JAYWVB010000056.1, from coordinate 181,057 downwards.
GAGCTCGACTAATTTCTATCTCCCACCTGGTTTCTCTGCTTCCTTCGTGTCGGGTTACACCCTCACTCGATCTCATTACTCTTCCAAAGCAAAACTACGGTACTTATAAGGTGACTCATCGATGCTGAATCCTACGTCAACATGGGGTTCTTCCTCAGATCCAAGAAAGTGAAGAAGGATTCACCACCTCCCCAGCCCAAGGGTCGGAGGGCATCTTTGCAGAGCCGAGCGCCGCCATCACCACCAACCCAAACCCAGCCAGTTCCTTTCCAGCCAGCCGGCCTTCTCCCTCCACCTCCTGGATGGAATGCTGAAGCTCAATCCCCACCTCACTATCACCCTCATGGCTCATACCCGCCCATCGTCGTGAACCAACACCACTATTATCTCGGTGCACCGCCGCCGCCGCCACCCAAGGACATCCCGCCACCATCTTACGCACCGACCGCATCTCTGGGTAAACTGAATCTCGGTTCCGCAGCGGATCTGGCCAAGGAAGTGTATCATAGCACCGAGCAGTTACTGGACAATGGCCTCTCAGCGTGGCATAGCCGCGGGAACCAGCTGGTCAGCCAAGGCAACGGTGTCATAGAAGAGGTCTCGAATCGCGTCTTTCAGGGTACCCAGCAGTTACTAGATGGAATGCTACCGTCATGGCACGGCTGTGGGGGCAGCTAGTGAGCCAGAGCAACGCCATGGTCGATGAGATATCTCACCGTTTCGACAACGTCTTGACCAAGATTGATTGTGGCGGCTACAATGGAAAAGAGCACGACATATTTGCGTGGCAATCCGCGCAAACGCAAGGGCAACCGCAATCGCCCGAATTACCGGCCATTGAGAAAAGCGTTACCAAGTCTAGCAGGAAGAGTCAGGGCAAAGCGCACCCAAAGGGCCAGACAACTGCTGCCGCCGCGGTTGTCTCGGGGAGCTTCTTTGCGAAGGTGGACCACTATGCGAACTCAAGACTGCCTATGAACCTACCGCCCCTAAAACTGTATGGATTTCACGCCGAATTGTCTAGAGTCTTCACTAATAAAGTCTCAGTTACATCCCAACGTACCCCCTTCTTTGCCTAGCGGCCCAGTACTCGGAGAGGGTGTATGAACCGCCGACAGCGCGCGCCGAGCGAGATGCGCACGTTGACGCCGACTGGCGAACGGGCACCAAGGCCATGGTGATCAAGTCGATACCCATGGACTCCATGAACACGATTGTCTTTGCCATTCGCGGTACGGCTACCTTTATGGACTGGGCGGTGAACCTAGATATGACGCCAACATCGCCGGCGGGCTTTTTGGTATGTTATCTCCTTGCCCCTCGAGAGCGTTTGTGATACTAAACCCAAGTCAGGACGACCCGGGCAACCTTTGCCACTCTGGTTTCCTTTCCGTCGCCCGCAAGATGGTGGCCCCGGTCGCCCGCCGACTCCGTCAACTTCTTGAGGAGGACCCGTGGCGCGCATCTTACTCTCTCCTCATCACCGGCCACAGCGCCGGCGGCGCAGTTGCCGCGCTCCTCTACAGCCACATGCTGGCGACTTCCAAGGCAGCCGAAACCGAACTCAACATCGTCGCCGGCTGTTTCAAGCGCATCCACTGCGTTACCTTCGGGACACCACCCATCAGCCTAGTCCCGCTAACAAAACCCGACCATCTAAGAAAAAGCGTCTTTCTCAGCTTCGTCAACGAAGGCGACCCGGTAACGCGCGCCGACAAGGCCTACGTCAAGAGCCTTCTCGAACTCTTTGCCGCCCCGGCGCCGCGAACCATCGCCGACTCGCGAAAATCTACATCCTCCTCGCGAAGCAACAGCAGCAGCAAGAAATCCCGACGCGGCGGCGACAAAGCCTCCAGCAAATCGTCCTCCACCACCGTATCATCAACCAGCACCACCAGCTCCCGGTCGTCGTCCAAAACGGTCGGCCCGGCGTGGAGCGTTCCGCCCAGTACGCTAAGCTGCGCGGGCCGGGTCGTGGTGCTGCGGTCGGGGGATCCGAAGGCGCGTTTGAGACGGGGGAAGACGACGGTCGAGGAGCGGTTGCATGAGGGCGTTGTTGCGCAGATTGTTACGGACGAGCAGCTGCGCGGGGTGGTGTGGGGGGATCCCGTGGCCCATATGATGAAGTTGTATGCCGGGCGCATTGAGGTGTTGGCTGTGGGGGCTGTTACGGGGATGGGGTATTGAAGGTGTGAGGGTGTGAGGGTGTTCCATTTTGTTTGTTTGGGAATGATACCATGGCGTTTTGGTGGGGTGGTTGTTCTTGTTCTTTTAGGGGGGCCGGCGGTTGTCATTGATGTTGATTGATATCTGCCGTGATGAATAACGATTAGACGACACGACTTCCAAGAATGTAAATAATGAGACTATAACTCACCTCCTTATAACACGATGCGTTCATTGTTTTCTTGATATCATTCCAAACTCTTGAATGATGCTAAGAAAAGGCCGAGTAACTCAGCCCCCTGCCGCCGAGCCCGATATCGCTAATCGCGCCCGGAATTGACCCCTCCAAAGCTACCCGCCAATAAACATTCCCATTCCATCCCCCCAAGCCGCAACTCCAACACTCGCCAACCAACTGCCAAGATGGATCTTGACCCCAAGCTTGGTATGATCACTCTCTCTTTCCTTCTAGTACAAGACTGACCCTGACCCTTACTCATACAGCGCCGTACTCGACGGCCGACCAGACATCGTTCGCCTGGCAGACAGCCCGGCAACGATGGCCCATCATCATCGTCGGTTTACTGCTTGCTAGCTTCTATTTAAACCTCGAGAACATCGACTGACAATACCATACTTGTTAGACCCAAGCAATTGACGATGCCTATCGCAGCGTGGGTTCTTGCGATGCCGGTGAGAAACAAGCGGAGGGCAAGGAGATCGTCGCCGAGCTCGCCAAGCTCAAGTACGAGGTGCAACACGACCGAGCCTTGACGTGGGTATGCCCACACTCTCTCGATTTCATACCAGAGGCTCAAGATATGGCATTACAGACCCATCCGCGACGATGGCCACCCCGATGTGGCCGGATACAACAAGGAGCTTGAACAGCTCGGCAAGATCACCTGGCACAATGCTCCCTGGCTCTTCACCGAGTGCTATCTCTTCCGGTACCACCGCCGCTTACCCTCCTCCCACCCGCGCCCCTCACTAACCACCCCTCCTCCCAACCACACAGCCGCATGTCCACCTCCTTCACCCTCTCCACCCACTGGAAGAACTACGACGTGTTCGCCCGCCAAAAGATCAAGACCTTCCGGTCCTCGCGCCCCGCCGTCCTCGAGCTCGCGGCACGCTACAAGGACCTGGTCACACAACTCCGCTCCCCGACCGCCGCCGCGCACGACCCGGAAGCCGACGCCCTCCTGTTCGCCGAGATGTGCGAGGTCTGCCTCTGGGGCAACGCGACCGACCTCTCGCTGCTCACCAGCCTGACCTACGAGGACATCCAGAAGCTGCAGGGGTCCGAGGCCCGCCGCAACGCCGAGAAGAACATCCTCGTCAACGACCTACCGCAGGTCTACGCCCACCTGCGTGCCGCGAGGGAGGCCAAGCCGAAGGGCGAGCGCAGGGTCGATATCGTGCTCGACAACGCCGGGTTCGAGCTCTACGTCGACCTGATCCTGGCCGGGTATCTGCTGTCCGCCGGCCTGGCGACCACCGTCGTGCTGCACCCCAAGTCCATCCCCTGGTTCGTGTCGGATGTGCTGCCGGGCGACTTTGCCTCGCTGCTGACCGCGCTCGCTGGCCCGCGCGCGTTTTATGAGACGCCTACCGAGGAGGATACCCTGCAAGGGGTCGAGCCGCCGCGGTTGAGTGAGGCGGAAGTCGGGGAGTTGGAGTTCTTGTTTGCGGAGTGGAGTCGTTTCCATGCCGAGGGCCAGCTTGTGTTGCGGCCGAATCGGGTGTGGACGGGGCCGGGGAGCTTTTGGCGCTTGCCCGGTGAGGCGGAGGGGTTGGTGGAGGATTTAAGGGAGGCCGAGTTGGTGGTGTTTAAGGGGGACCTGAACTACCGGAAACTGGTTGGGGATGTGAGTGGCCCTGTTCTTATGACACGGCTGCCTTTTGGATAGCTGGCTGACTGACTGACTGACTACCCGTACAGGTTGCCTGGGACCCGACTACGCCGTTCACCGAGGCCATTGGCCCGCTGGGGCCGGGCTCGGGGCTCAACGTGCTGGCGCTGCGGACGTGTAAGGCGGATGTCGTGGTGGGGCTGAAGCCGGGCGAGGACGAGAAGCTCAAGGCGATGGAAGGCGGGGGCGGTGACTCAGGGGCGCGCAAGTGGGCGTGGAACGGGAAATGGGCGGTCGTGTCCTTCTCCAAGGGGACGTAAAGGGGGGTGGCCCCTTCTCCAAAGAGGCATGAAGTGGGTGGGTTTGGGCCCCCAAATGCGGAAGAGCTATGATTAGTAGCATATAGACAGATCTGATTCTCATGTGTGATATTTCGGATTTCAGACCTCTGCATCTAGGCGGAGAGGTGCCATGAGTTGGGCCGCCGCTGTATTACAGGATGTGTCTCGGGTCATAGACACGCATTGGGAGTCTCAGGCGGAGGATTCAAGCCTACTAGTGACACCTCGGGTATCAAGCTGGAAACGTCACCGAAAGGATTTGAGGACTCACCATACTACAGGGACACTCGGCCGGCGCATCAGTACGAACCGTAGTCTTCAGAATCATAATCTGACTTGCATCAAATCCGCCTCCTTTTCGGAGCAATGGGCAATCAAACTCTACGAACCGTGTAAGACCCGACTGAGCAGGGCTTGGTCAAACGATGGATGTCGTGTCCCTGTCCCAAACTACTTACTAAAAACAGAAACATAACATCCATGGCGTTGCTGTCCTGACAGTTGTTTTCTCGTCCCGTTTCAACCTCCACCCACCTAACCGCCAGGTGTTTCAACCGGCATTTAGCCCATGTTTGCCGTTTCCTCTATTCATAGCTCTGACCGGCATTGTCAAGGGTTGAATCAACGGTTTTGACACATTTCAAAGACGGGTTGGGCAATGTTGGGTGAGGCTCGATAGAACACGGTAATGATATCGTTCTTTGGGCTTAAGTCGAGCCAAAAGAGGCGTTATCATAAAGTGATTCTACGGTAGGTAATTTCCCCGACGTGTAGTCTCTTTCAGTTGACTGCATTGAAATCAATCTTAAGGGACGTCCGAACTGCTTGTTCATCCGCTCATCGGTCAATGAGGTTCGGCGCGCACATGCTTGTGGAGGAAAATGCCGAGGCATCTAGATCTGATTTCTCGACAAGGAAGGCCAGTGTGCTGTCCTATGAAAATTGCGTTTTGTTTGAAACTTTGACACGTTTCAGTCTTGGTATCGTGGTCTCGTAGAGCCAAGCACGACAAGCAGGTCAAGCCTTTTACACCGCGGGGACGATGTGTAGAAGCACCTTGTTGGGGCGGGGAATTCTTTCAGCTGAAGACAAATTAAATCATCTAATGGCCCTTTTCCCAATACCTTATCTTTGATCGACAGGTCGGCGTGGAGAATGCGACTGGGGATCGGGACGGGGTCCCCGCTTGGTGTATCAAGACTCCATCGCTAGGGTTTCAGTCACACCCTAGGCAGATCGAGAACAGCCCCCGTCGTCATCGCCCCGATCTTAGGAGGCGGGACCTGTGCTATGTACACCAGCACCGTGAATTCCAAAGCATCGTTGGGAGTGAATGAGGTTGACGCAAGCAAGCCGTCTCAGCTCGGAGGAGCTCCCGGCTTGGCAACAGCATTTGTTATATCTCGGGGGAATGCATTGCTTTTTATAGAAGCTTCCACGACTTCGTGATCGACGGCAACGACATGCCATTGACATGATTTCCATCGATACAGGCCGATGCCGTGATAAGGCCCGCGTCTGCGCAGTCGATCTGGTCTGGGCGATCGCCGTCGATGCAGATCTTCTGATCTCGCCTCCAAAACCGTTGAGACGTCAAAAAGATGGAACAGGTTACAGGGATCCAGGGGGGTGGCTGTGCGGTGTAAGAGCCGCTTCAACCCCGCTCCCCATCATCCCTAACCTCGACTTCATCCCCCGCAAGCTTGCCAGACCGACGACGAAACTGGGAAGTCATGGGTGTTGGTAGAAGGTTTAGGGGGTCCGCTCTACATAGAACTGGCATCCCCGCGGACCCTGCCCCCCTTGCTTTGTGCCCCTCCGGACATGAGACGTCAATGGCTTACCGCCTCAGACGCGTATCCAAGGTGTGTGAGGAGTCCGACGTGGAAGACTCGAGCTGTCCAATCGGCAACTGTGTCGGGCGGCATCTTATCAATCAGCTTTTTGCTTTCTCATCGATTCTTGTCAATGTTGCTGTAAATAGTGCCAGTGGAGATCTGTGCTTCACACCGGGTTTGAATTTGTCCCTCATTGCGTCTCTCCGTGTCTCAGTGGGAGGAGGGCGCGTAATAAAGGAAGTACCCGAGCCTCGAAGGGGGCCGGGATTTGATGAGATACAGCAAGCCCGGGTACTGTAGGCGACTTCAGCTCCGACACAATTGGCTTAGAATATTAATAGAATGTTCTTCATGGCAAGTTCCGGGGTCTGCGCCGTCACAAGGCTTCGACTTCCGGCGGACCCGAGCCCTCGGTGCTGGACGACGGGGCTGAACCGAGTCAACCGACGCCAAAATAGCCAAATAGGGCAATATAACAAGCCCAACCCTGTCTTAGATGTCAGCTACTGCCAATGAAAAAGCCTTGTCCGACCTCTTTCGGAACCCAAAGTTGCTGAGAGCGCTCCATCCGTGCTACCGTGGGGGGGAGAGAAGACCATGTCTCAGCTTTGTGTCACTCCTGTCTCGAGCCCACACCCGCACTGTACCACGTTTCTACCATACCCCGGGGGCAGGCAAGCTCACGGACGACCCCGGGGCCACGTGCTGACACCGTTATGTTGGACAATGGCTGTCAATAACCCGCGCCAGCCTAGTGACGAGACAGATTGGGGCCCCCCGGCGCCTACGATTTCCCTATTCATCTTTGATGACGACTCGGTCCCCCCGCCCCAGGGCACAGAGCTCCCAAACAAAATATTGCCAAGGTTTCGGACTGAGAGCTTAGCCACCGGTGGGGAGGCTTGATGACGACGAAGCCCAATCGCCTAGCAAGAGGAGGAGGGGTTGAAGAGGGCCGGTGTGCTGCGGACGGCTGGGAGGTCAGACACGGTCACACCGTTTCCATCGATGCCGCGCTGGCGGTCCGTACCATGCTTCGTCAACACCAACAGCCTTGCGGCCCTCGTCTCCCTCGACCAGCCGGGCTGATATATAAGGAACCGTGTTGCCGACTTCCCTGTTTGAAATACCCGGACAACACCAGCTTCCCCCCCTATGAACATCATCAAAGACGTTGCCGTCGGTTCGAACCGCGCTGAACTCATAGTCCATTAACCTCCCCTATCACCCTCCTCGTCCGCGGTCGGCACCCACTGTACCCTGCCTCGAGTCAGCTTTCCCTTCTATCGACAACCACGTGGTGATCTCTTGAAACGATCCTCTAACCCTCCGGTCGAGTTTAATCTTGATCATCCGTCCAATGCTCATCACTTGAAGGCCTCCCTATCACTTGAACGTCTCGTCCAGAGTATCCAGGGCAGCACGGCGCCTGCGGACTAGCACAGTCGTCAGGAACCACCATCCAACAACTGGCTTGGAAGTGTGAGACCAACCGCACCGCAAGCGTTTGATATATCGTGGGACAACAGCAGCTCAAGCGTCGGTCCACCAGCCCAGAAAACGATATCCCCACTCGGTATATCAGTCGAACGACCTCAGTGATTCCTCACCCACACACAGTGAAGCCAAGCCTTCCCTGTCGGCATCCCTGCCAGGATATACCCCGATCCATCGCCGGCCTTGACTTTGGGCATCACGGCACAAGAGTCTGCCACTTGACATACTCTCAGCCCAAGAACGTGCCACTGGCCGTTGCGGGACTGCGTTGACAACAGTGCCCGAAGGGAACAACACAGAGGACTAACAAAAGAACGGCCATACATACCCCAAGATCGGAACTCTGGGACTGAGATAAGGTCGACGCAAGAAAAAGAAAGGGGAGAGTAAAAAAGAAAAGCATAAGAGAAGAAAAAGAAGGACGGAAACTCACAAGATGTGTTTTTGGAGCTACTCCCACCACCACCGTACGTCCACCCCAGCCTCCTCTCTCGATTGGCTCCCCCTCCCGGCTGGTTCGGGAACTTCTGAAAGATGTCTTCGCCACCGGCGCATCACGGCCTCTTCCCACATGCCGCGCCCGGGACCCAACCCACCCGAGACCAGCCCCCGCCCAAGCAAGCAAGCAAGCAAGCAGTTGAAGCCACTCCACTCCTCCTTCCTATTGAAGTCCTAACCGCGTTCGTTGACTGACGGCCGCATTATGTACTTTCAGACCTGCCCCCATGCACGCGGCCAATCGAGATCATCATCAACTACGAGTACTGCCACTGCGCCGTGACCGACCCAATCACGGGCGAGATGCAGCCGTGCGACCACGCTTTCTGTGGCGACAACGCTTCGCCCATGAACCAGGTGGACTACAACGATCCATGGTACGTACCAGCAGCAGCAAGCCTGGTCCCTCAGCTGTGTAACTCTCGCCTCGCCCCCCTTTGCCTCCCCCCCTATCCATCCATCCACCACCACCCTCCTCCAGACAAGGGGCAGCAGACAAACGAGAAAGCAAAAACACCCGAAAACACCAGGAGAACAAACAACACACACACACACACACACACACACACACACACACACACACACACACACACACACAACACAAACCCCAACCCCAAACACACAAACCAACCCTCCCGCTGACCAAAAAACCAAAAAACAAACAGCGCAACAGGCGGCTGCCTCATCTCGCCCGACTGCGAGTCCGGCGGGTGCCGGCTGGCCCAGCTGGGCGGGCGCTGGGCGTGCTGCCAGTGCGGCGGGCGGGCCAACGAGCACCGGTGGTGCCAGCACCGGCTGCGCACCAGCCCGGACACCTTCTGCTACCACACCTGCTGCGAGGCCTGCGGGGCCGACTCGGGCGGTAGCCTCTCGGCCTCGTCCGGGAGCGGGGCCCCTTCTTCTTCTGCTGCGGCCGCTCGGAGGAGCCGGAGGTGAAAAAGAGATGTGTGTGTGTCTGTGTGTGGATGGGGTTTGATGTGTGTGTCTGTGTGTGGGTGGGTGAGTGGTGGGTGGTGGGTGGTGGATGGTTAGGGAACGAAAGGGGCTATGGTGGGGGGGAAAGGGGGGTCAGGTTTTTCTTTTGGGGGGTTTTTCTTTTCTTTTCTTTCTGGAGGAGGGATGGGAGGGGCTCGCTAGATTCGTTTTGAGGCAGAGAGCCGCGTTGTCGCCGGTCGGGAAAAGGGGATTCCATCTGCAGTCGTCGAAGCAGGGAAGGGGCATGTGCCTTTCGCTAGAGCTTACTAGCAGGGGCCAGAGATTGAGCCGACGGCTATCGGGCTCGGAGCAGACCTTTCTTGGTTTTTGCTGCCTATCTTCTTGTCTGTATTTTTGTCTTCTTTTTCTCTCGAATACCAAATCATTGCCCGAGTACGACTAACGTTCGAGACCGGTGAAAGTCTCAAAGTAGTGCGACCAGTCATCCGTCGGTTGTAGAGGCGTGGACCCGTTGTCTGAGACAGCCGGCTGGAGATTCGCTAAAGGGGGGATCTTTGTTATTATTTCGGACGTTTCCACCCACCTGCAGCGGCCTATCGTGGGCGAGACTGGAAGGCCTCACAGCGGTTAAATCCCTGGTTCAGCTTCTTCATGATGGACGGCCGTGTTCCGGTTGTCCTGGCGTCCTATGAGCCGTTCAGGCTTCAGCTGGCTTCTCAACGCATTCTCGCCGTCGTGTAACGTTGGCGAATCAAGGTTCAGTAATCAGCGCTCGGGGGTGGCGGTGGTGACGGCCGGCTAGGGAAATTCAAACACCTCGGAAGAAGCCGTTCTTGATGCTTCCTGGACTTGCCAACCACACGACCAAGCCACCTGTGACGCGCCCTCATGGCTCGCCCCCGACCAATCGTTAACAGATCGCTTCTGGTCCACTCCCCCGACAAGGAGGCCCTGCGCTGATGTGGCGAAACCTCGAGCGAGCATCCCCGCGACGTACCTTAGCTCCCGCTCGACGGCCCGAAGTTGTGACTCTGGGGCCCACCGAGCGTTCCTGGATCCAAGATCTCCACCCTGCGAGGCGTGCCATCAAACCCAGCGTGTCAAGGTCGATGCGAACACACATACCACGGCTGAGATCGTCACCAGGATCCGAGGTGCTTGAAGCTGGGGAGACGGGATGATGCCATGCAGGAAAGCTACAAGCGTACCATTCCTGTCTTGGATTTCGAGAGACTAAGTCCTTAGCATCAACTGCCACACCAGTTTCCTCGTTTGATCACACCAATGGGGCCTCACAGATGGCGCTGCAGGCAAGCGGCCAGTCCACTTCGGTCGACCATCCCGTTGGTCAGGTGGAACTGGCGAGGAGATCCGGTATTCCTGGAGGGGACTCGAACGTCGAGACGTCAGGCTTCGAGCAAATCCGGATGCCGATTACACAACCCTTCGGGTTAAACATGCATCACACGGGTGCGAAACCCGGCGGCATACTTCTCGCCGTGGCAGTGTGTGCCAATCATGCTAATTTTGGTGGATGGGTGTAGCAGCCCTCGTGCTCCTGGAGCAGCTGACCAAGCAGAGGATCTCCCTTGGTCATGTCAATGGCAAACCGCGCACCCAAAACACGCGAGGCTCACGCTCACCGGCCACACGGCTGATCTTCCGCCAGCGACCCGACGTTAGCCTTAGCCACGCCATCCCCATCGGCTGACGGATATCGGGGATTCCCGACACCGTCCGTCCACTCAACCATGAGGGATATCAAATCAGGGTTACGTAGGAGATTGGGGCTATCAAGGGTCATCCCCATGCAGGCATGGTAGTTAGCGGTGAGTGAGGCTGCGGTGGCGTCACTTGTCTCGAGTTCAAAAATGTCAATGAGGAAAAGCGGTAGTGGGCTGGGCCTAGCCGTCGTTCTCTAGTGCGCTCTCACTTGCAACAGTGCGGGAGAGGGTGGGGGCGGTGTGAACAGATGAAACACACCTGGTGCCCAAACGTGCTGATGTTGAGTTGCGAGGCTGCGTGATGTTGATCTCGAGATGAATCCGACTAGGTCAATGCCCCACGCTTTTGAGATTAATGGTCTAATCAGCGGGGGGGTTATTCCCAACACCATGGACTGAGGTAGTTAGCGTTGGTTATCCCAGCTGAGCCCGGGTGCCCTGAACGGGTCGAGTGCAGCTGGGTCGCCAGGTGACGAGCGACGAAACCGGCAATAAACCACTGCGCCGAGCTCTCGATCGAGGCCGCGGATCGCCGGAGCTCGGATTAGCGGAATCCACGGCTGTCCCAGTCCCATGGTAGACGTGCCCGGCGATCTTGTGGCTTTGGCTCGCCAGATCTTGTGTTGCATACCTGTGGGCGGAGATCCTGCTGGAGTCCGATCCAGGTCATGTTTGGTGGCTGACCCTTGGAGCCCTGCAAGAGTTACGCAACAAGGATCATTGCAGGGCACAAAGACCGGGCATTGTTACCCTGGTGTCGATCACCCCCAAAGGGCATCTCCCGATAACTATCCTCTTGTCGGAAGGGGTGTTGCTTTTGGGGTGAACGAAGGCTGGAATGCGAGGAAGCGGGTGGTCAAGAATGGTTTGCTGCAGCGGCGAGCGGTGCCAATGGCGCGTCGATCAACCGGATGTGGAAACCCAAATCTGATCACTCCCGAGGAATTGGAGCACCAGGGTCCTGGCGAACCAGTCTCGGGGGATTCTTCCAGGGATCTGATTTGTTGAAAAGCCACCTCGATGTGATCGGCCGGCCGATCGATTTCCGGGTCACAAAAGCATCGCGCACACACCAACGACACACATAACAGTGTGAAATGACTGAGGGGAAGGATGGGCCGTAAAATATCAGGTCATGATGTGGTTGCGCCCAGCAGAGACGCGGCGCAATGATAGTGACTTCTCAAGGCTCGCTCCGCGTTTTCTCGGGGATTCGGCAGCCTATCAAGGATATTAGTTGTGTCCATCACCACAGAAGCGAGGCCCGTCAGTGCAGATCGGCTGCTTGATGTGAAATCCAGAAGGAGTTTTCCATCTCCATTGAGGCCTCGGGTGTCAAGCCACCCCGTCCAAGAGGGGTAGCTGAATGGCGGAGGCCCGGCTAGCCTCCCTCAGTCTCGGTGACAGTAACCGGCGGTCCGGAAGGGTCTTCTGGGATGACGAATGGCCGACGTATAAATAGTTAAATACGTCTGACGTCTCCCTGATCTGGGTTGGGCGTACAAGCCGTTATCTGGGATCCTCATGTCAGTTCAGTCAGCACAGTACGGTGAATTTCAGCAGCACACCCACCCACCCTTTTCAAGAAGCCCTTTGATCAATACGGCCTCATTGACTGTCCAGTATCCCACCCTCATTTTCCCAACTTGCAAAGTCAGCCATGTGTCACGGGCACCCTCACTACCATTCCTGCGGCCACCAATCCGTGACCTGGCACTACTGCCCGTCGGCTCTCATAGACTTGGAAACGGGGTATGAGACACCATGCCCGAATATCACGTTTGCGGCATCCCAGTCATCGACAGCAGCGTGTCCATTAGCAAACTGCGACTTTCGCAGTGCAGGGGGGGGCGGGTGGACATGTTGCAAATGCGGAGGGCGGAACAGTAGCGGATGGTGCCTGAACGCGTCGCCTGAGCCGAAGTGGGAGAAAAACTCCATCACGAACGAGTGGGAGTGGATGGAGAGGTGCGATCACGGATGTTGTCGCAGCTGTACCAAAGATCGTAAGGAGAACCCCCATGACCACACGCGCAGGATCGAGTCGTCGCCCTTTCTCCCCTTGGTGTATACTTGGAACGGTTCTAACACAATCTCAGCTCAGGTTAGCGCTGGCGATGCCAACCGCAAAGATGGACGAAGGGGGAAGGAATCAAGGAGACACCGACAAAACACATCATCCAGTTCACCCAGCTCTGATTCAGTGGCCTCGTATAATATCGAGCTAAATTACAGCGGAAACGACGGGGACAGGTCATCCAAATTGTCGCATAGAAAACGGTGAAAATGGTTTACCACGGAGTAAAGAACCTAATGACGGAGGGGAGGTTTAAGAGCTCAAAGAAAGGAAAACGCAACGAGCGACGGCGGAACGAAATTGGGGAGGCTTACCTGGTTTAGCTTTGTTAGTTATTTCTTACCCGGGTCGGCGCATTGGTCAGAAGATTGGGAAGACTCGCAAGAGTCCACGACGATTTGGTCAATTTTGGGGGGTTGGGAGGACGCCGCGGGCGTCTCTGGATTTTCATCTTGTGAGGGTAGCGGCGCACCCAAACGCGTGTCGTGAAGAAGGGGTAATGTTGGTGGAACTATTGTTTTTATATGTATCGGAAATCATATAGATACTCCTAGTACTCGAGATAGATATCTCGAAGCATCGAAGTCGGCCTACTTTCCGAAGACCGTGTGGGACGTCCCGTCGTCGCGCCTGAAAGCGAAGCAATGGATATTGAAAATGGGGGACGAAGGATGAAAGGATGCGAGGTGGCAGATAAGGTACTTCGATCCACTCGTCATGTGAAGTACTCGTTCCGTTGGATAAGTACCTACCTACCTAGGTACCTACATGTACCTTAGGTAGGGTAGTATATTGAATCTCGAGGAAGGCGCGAGTGGTGCTTGGAATATTTGTGCGGTACCTAATTGGAGAAAGAAGAAGGGCAAAGTCTCCGCTATTATGCAAGAGATCCAAGGAGAGGGATTCAACGGTTGTCCGATTCATCCGCCACCAACCGGCACAGGCGGCTCGGGCTATAGAATCCCGTGTTCTGATCCCCTTCGGTGTAATGGACCTCACGATAATCAAGAGCCAGTTCATGCACAGATGCGGCGTGCTTCATCCCTGCAATTCAATCGTATCACAAGCTGATTCGGCCTTGGCGATCTGTGGCCACCCACCTCAAGTCGCTGGTATCTCGAGCTCTTGGACTGTGGATCGTTGGTGTTTGTGTTTTTCCAGTTTCAGTATGAGACTTCCCGGACCAACCACGGGCGCATGTCAGCCCTGTCGGAGTTGCCCGCGCTGGCAGATCCAGGATAAGACTCTCGGCTCTATCATGTTTTACGAAACATCCTTGCGGCGTTTGATATGAGCGATCTGATCTGTAACCCAGCTGTCCCGTCGGGAGCTTCGAAGAAGAGAGACAAAGTGAAGCCAGAGCAGCTGACTTGATTAACAACGCCCCAAGCCACCAAGTGCCGATGCAGAAGAACAGAGGCGTAGATGGGGTAGGATATTTTGGTCTATCTTGCTGTGTTCGGCCCGACACCCATGGTATATTATTATTCATACCCCGCTATGCCCTAAGGCGTGCCGGACCTTCAGCTATTTAATGTACAGGAAAACCGCGCCCTCGCGGGCCGGATGAAAAACCCATACCGACAGTTAAGGAAAGTACATGTGCGTGAGCCTGCGTATACAAAGAGAGGAGGCCTCCTGGCCTCCGAGGGAGGTGCGTGCTAGGCCGCCGCTTCTAGCTCAAGCCTCCTGGCCAAACTGAACATCATCAGCCTCCCTGAGTCCATTAGCCATTCCAGGACCCTCCCCGCGAGCCGTGCCGATGCAGGATCAATACCGTGTAGAACAGAGTAAAAGTCCCGTCGCGTTCGAATATCAGTTCTCTCCCATCTTCGAGTCAGCGGTGGGGCCAAACACCACACTACCAGGTGTCGGCAGTCTCCCGTCCTTCGCCGCACTGGCAGGCGGGCGTTAGGATCTCTGGGACTCCTCGTGTAAACAGAAAGTCCCGTAGGCCTATTGCCCCCGTTCGGATCTGGACCAGCAGAGAACTCCTCGCCTTGGTGAGACCGTCGTGCCGTCTTAGCGTTTCATCTCGGAATAGCGTCTCTCGCTGATGGTCAAAGTCGTCCGCCGGTCTGGTGATTGCTCTACCGTCCCGCTCCTTTAGCCACCTCGCTCTCCAGGCGTCCTCTACCACACTGTCCGTGTCTGCGGCTCCCCCGTCCAGCGCGCGATCGTGCTCGCGGCTTTCTCCACTGCCGTGGGCTCCTGCAGTCCCACGGTTCGCGGCCGGCCCCTGTTGCCGCTCCTCGGGCGGAGCCTCTGCTGTATCTTGCGACAGGCAGTGAGAATGATCCCCCCTGCGGTCCTCTTGCCGCCCTGGCCGTCGTCCAGGTCGGTTCGCTGGAGTCTGGTTTCAAAGTCTGCAAGCCGTTTGTTGAAATACAGGTCTAACGGTGGCACCCACGTCTCCGTCTCGAGGTTGCGAATGGGAGTGGCTTTGAAGGCTCCCGCCACAATCCGCAAGCTTTTGTTCTGGACCTTCCCGAGGGCCCCGGTGATGCCTTTCCTTACCGGCTCTCCTTCCACGTCCGTGGGGATGTGGAACGACGATGCGCCATAGGCCAGCGCTGACCGGATGCACTTTGTGTACACTTCTCGCGCCTTGGCTAGCCCTGGTCCCCACGTTTTCGCCGCTATTCTCGACAGTGCGTAGCTCTGGGTCTTCATTTTCTTTTCCACCGCCGCAAGGTGGGCTTTCCAGTTGAGCTTCCGGTCCAGCCAGACTCCCAGGAACCTGGCAGACTCCGTCGGTCTGACGGGGCTGGTGCCCCCCCCTGGGTTGGTGAGGTTTAGCTCGTTTGTCCACTGCCGTCGTCCCTTGTTGAAATGGATGAGTTCGCTCTTTTCCGGGGCAAACTTCATCCCCCGACTGTCGGCCCATCGTAGACACGTTTCCCACGCCGCCTCTAGTTGCCGGACGTTAGCCTCGGGGTTACGACCAAATACCATGAGGTTGGTGTCATCCGCAAACCCCGCTATAGCCAAGTGAGGGTGTTCGTCTTTTAGCTGCTTGTATAGTGAGGAAATGTAGAGGATGAAGAGGACAGGGGAAAGGGGTGAGCCTTGGGGGACCCCTGCCCGAACTGCCGTCGGTGCCGCTGCCTTGCCGTCAAAAAGGAGGGTGGCCTCGCGGCCCGTCAACCAGTCTTTCGTCCAGAGGACTAGCCACCTCGGGTAGCCCATTTCCCGCAGCGTTGCTAGCAATCGGGTGTGGTTGACCGTGTCAAAGGCTCCTGAAATGTCGAGTTGCAGTAGGGACGCCGCGGCCTTCTGTCTCCACGCCTCCTGGACCTGGGCTACTACTAGCCGGACAGCCAGCTCTGTGGAGCGATGTGCCCTGTTTCCCATCTGTTCGTCTGGTAACAGGCCGTTGGCTTCTGCCGCTTGAGTGACCTTTTTGGCGACCACTGACTCTATTACCTTCCCTAGGGTTGGCAGCAGCGCAATGGGCCTATATCCCCCCGGGGTCTGATACACTGGCGGTGCTTTTCCCGGCTTCGGTAGTACTACGGTCCTTGCCCTTTTGAAGCGGTTGGGAAACCATCCCAGTTCCAGGCATCTCGTCACTAATACGGCGAGCACTTCAGCCAGTGATGTTCCACACGCCTTCAGTAGACCCATCGGCAGCAGGTCCTCCCCTGGCGCCTTCCAGGGGCTTGCTCCTCCTATTGCCTTCGTGACCTCGGTCGGTGTCACTGCCTGAGAGACGTCGAAGCCCGGGTTCCAGCTGCCCAGGAAGGCTTGGTCTTCCACGTCCGTTAGGTCGGCCGGAGGGTCCGGGAAGAACCTCTCGGCCAGTGCGCTTGCCTTCTGATCATGCGTTTCGGCTGTTACCCGCCCGGACGAGTCCTTAAATGCCGGTAGCCTCGGTGGTTCGGGCGGCAAAAAGCTCCGTAGCCTAGCCCATCTTTCCAGTCTCCAGATCCGGTCAGGCTTCTCTGCCTCGCTTGCGTCCTGCAGATTGTTCCTCCAAGCCCTCGTCCGCGCTTCTCGCGTTGTTCTGGCAAGGTCCTTGAGCCTTTCGCCGAGCTCCTCCCAACAGTACTCTGCCCGAGTCTCCTTCGCCAGCCTTTCTGCCCTCCGGGCCTCCCGGGCGGCCTGTTGCACCTCCGCAGTCCACCAAGGAGAGCTATAGCCGCAGCTTCCCTTCTTCCGCGGAGTACTTTCCCCTGCGACCCAGGTGAGCCACCCAACCAGGCTGTCGAAAGCTCTGTCAAGGCCCTCGACTGTTCGGATCCTGGCCAGTAGCCCGTTCGGTCCCGGGTCTGTGAGTCCCATAGCCTTGCACAGTAACGTTGATTCAGCCTTCACCCTCTCCTTGTCCATCTTCTTCCAGGCCCAGCCGTCTGGTTGGGTTGGCCTCGGCCCATGCCCTCCCCCAACCTCGAGCACCTGTGGGTAGTGGTCCGACTTTCCACGACACTCTTCTCCGTAGTATACTGTTTGGAGGTTTTTCTGACGTCCAGAAGTGGTCAATGGTTGACGGGCGGCCTCGCTGCCGCCCTTGAGGGGCTCGCGTTGCCGCCCCTTTTGGCGTCCTGATGGTGAGGTCCCACAGGGAACTCAGCTTCAATAGGTCTTCGGATTTCCTGTCGTAGCGTCCAAACTCGTCCCACAGTGGGTGCTTTAGGTTGAAGTCCCCTGCTAGCACCACCGGGTGGCTCGGCCTTTGCCGCCCTTGGAGGGCTCTCGGCACGTTCTCACCGCCGGGAGGGTTGTAGATGGACCAAAGCTCGAATCCGCGACCTTCTCCGCCAAGGTCCGCCTCTGGAAACCACACGCGACACCAATTCTCCGTGGCTTCGGAGTCCCACTGCCTGATTTCAAACCTTTTGCTTACATATATCGCCGCCCGCCCCTCGAGTTTGTATACCAGGTGGTATCTGCTGCTCCGGGGGCAGTATGTGGACTTCGTCTCCTTGTTGATCCACGGTTCTTGTACCGCCAGGAGGTCGTATTTGGCCTCTTCCAGCAAAACTTCCAGTGTTTGCTTGATTCCTTCGGTGTTCCAGAGTAGGATTTTAATTTTCATCGCCTGCGACGGTGATCGAGTCCATCGTAGTGTCTCCCTCAGCGTCGCGGCGCTCCAGGGTGGCAGTAGCCGGGGGGTTAGCGGGGGCGGCAGGCGTTGGTCCAGTGGCCGGCTCGGGTGCTCGGGGCGGCGGGGCGGCGGTGTCGACACCGCTGACTATCGGGCTTGCGAATCGCACCCTCGGCACCCCGAAGTTGATCCTGGTCTGATGGGGGTCTGAGAGAGCCTGGCGCTGGGCTGCAGCCACACTCGGCGGTCTCCCTCTCAACCTTTTTCTGCCTACCACTTGATAGCTTTCGTCGTCCCTCTCGTCGCCTTCGAAGTTAAACGCTGGAGCGCTCGTGGGAGCCGTGCTGGTAGAGTTCGTGGCTGCGGTTTCGTATGTCCGCGGTCGGAACTGGTAGGCCTCCTTGGCCTTGGCGAGGGTCTTCGACTTCTCCGGACACTCTCCCGACCACGCCGGATGCCTTCCTCCGCAGGCTGGGCATCGGAGCGGGGTTTCGCCTCCGTGAGTAGGGCACTGGGCCTCACCATCCTTGCCGCCCTCCCCATGGGCCTTTGTCCCGCAACGCGGGCACAGTGGAGTCGCCTTGCAATAATGTTGCGTATGTCCCCACTTCCAGCACCTGTAGCACTGCGTTGGGCTGAGGGCAGCCCAGTAGGGCTCGCAGTCCAGTAGCTGAGCCCTCCAGATCACTCCCTCCTCGCACGCCTTGCGTGCCTCCTCCTGGGAGGTTAAAGCAACTAGCACTGTTGCCCGGGTCGCCTCCCTGTGTCTCGGTATTCTGAACTTCACCTTGTCTACTGTGCGTAGACCAGTTTCCTTTTCAAATTCCTCCTCGGTGACCCCTTGGAGGTTCTTCTTCCACACGCCTTTGAGCAGCACTGCAAAGGTTCGCTTGCTCTCTACGGCCTGCTCTCCAAAAGCCTCCTTGATCCAGTTGGTGTTTGTCGAGTGCCAGTCTCTTGCCCCCGCGCTCTGGAATGTGACGATCGTGTCGCCGCTGGGGAGCCTTCGGGCTGCAACTGCTCCCTTCTTGATAGACACCCGGTTGACGGCCTGGATGGTTTCTTGTGGGGTGCGTTTGGCGAGATCGGCTGGCATTCCTCTGCCTTTGACTAGGATCTCCTTGTTTATGCGGGTCGGCACTATCTTTGTTGGGGTGTTGGGCACCGACTGGGGGGGGGGGGCGCTCCGTGGGAGGCCACTGCAGCCCAGGACCTTTTATCCTGGGTTTCAGAAAGGACTGCCTTCATTTCCTCGGCCATCGCTTTGCGGATGTTGGCCAGCGAGATGCTTCCGGTTTGGTTCTGGGTCACATTGTAAATCTTGTGGAAGGCTGTTAGCAGGTCCTGTCCCATCCCCCTCGCTGCCCCTTTCCTCTCTGGGCTTGCCAGTCCCACCAGTCCGTCGACGAGCCTCTTGACAGCTTCCATGTCGGAGGGCGGCGGTGAGAGAGGCGGGGTGGGGGGGCCGGGTAGGTGCCGGGACTGCTCTAGTCCCCTTCCTCGCCTTCGGGCTGAAGGAGCAGGGCCGGCCATCGTGTCCCACTTAGGGGTTCAGGGGCGGTGTCGAGGGTTCGCGGTGGCGTGGTTGTCCGGGCAACTGTGGGTGGGCCGGGTAGCTTGTTGGTCTGTGCGTTGGCGGAAGAGATTTTCAGGGTGGCTGCGCGCCCGCGATTGCCTCTCTTTCCACACCCGCTGCAGCCGCGCTGCGGATCGCGCCTCGGTGCAGGTGGTGTGGTTAGATAGCGTTTTGCAAGGGCTTTTAATCAACACTGGTTCTGAGGGTTTTGGCCGCCGATCGCTAACTCATACCCATGGTATATTTGTATGTACTTTCTTTCTACTTGCGGTGCGCGGTACTCTCCAAAGGACGAACACACATTACATTACACAATGACCCGAGGTGCCGCACGGAGATGTACTAACTGGCTGTGGTTGCTCGCTGGTCAACCCGGAAGAGGTCTGTGGACTGGATTGGCAAATGGACGTCGTACAGAGAGTAGACCCGTGTGTGCAGATGATTCCCTCAGCTTGGCTCGGAAATTGCAAAGTGAGAAGAGGCGTCAGATCGCGAGATGCCCGACCAAAAGCTGGATTTCCTCGGTCTTGGCGTTTGTCCCGACATTTTTATCGCCAAGCCGGGTCTGTCCCCGCTGGATGGTGACCTGATGAAATGCCACGTGCGTTCTTTCGCTCGCCGCAGTGGGGGCGTCGCACCAGATCTTCGGCAGTGCTGTTTGCTCACATGCCTGGGACAAGCAGCAAAGGTTCAAACGCCCGAATAGCTGCGGTCATCTTCCATCTTCCGCTGTCCAGTCCGTCGGATCCGGCTGGGGCATGGGGTAAACGAAATCCTGAACTGTACATACACAACGGAATTTCTAGTAAACACAACATGTACTCCGTAAATATCGTATGATTGTTACCATCCAATGCTCAATAGTCACACTTGGAGACCCGGGGGTGGAGGACTCGCCGGTCCATGCAGCCGGAAAGCCTGGCCTGGCCAAAAGGATGACTGGCTGCCCCCAAGCAACATTTTGCCGAGAAGGAAGCAGCACCTGGGAAACAACCCTGGCTGAAGCGCCAATCTCTGCCCCCCCTCAACGGGTGCTCACCGTTCTCCTCCACCCGGGCTCTTTATCTCAATCCATATTTCGTATGGAGAAGGGGCAATAACGTGGGAGAAGGACTCAATGAGCGCATCAATGTACCTTCCTGCTGCAGAGTAACGCAAGAAGACATCTTGTTGGGGATGTGATGACGGCGAGTTCTCATGGTTGATATCTGGCACGAGGATTGTGACGGGTAGGAATGACTGGTGTGATCAGGCACTGGGTCGAGACTGGGTGATGATCTGCCCTGGCGAACCCCTGAGGCCCGCTTTTAGTTGGGGCCACTGGGGGCTCGTTGACGCTTTTTGCGGCCTGGCCGCGGCAGCTGCAGCCCTCCCACATGGGCGTCCTGGTGCGCCAGTCTTCCCCGGGCCGTTCTCAGCGGTGCCACCTTCCTGCTTCCCTCCCACCCGGCATCCTCTTTGTTCATTCCCGTTCGACCACCCGACCCCCTTTTAGCCCATTCATTTCATCCCTGAATCAAAGTTGTGTCATTCATTACACCACAATTGACCGAAAAACGGCGCTGACGGACTGCTCGACAAGCGACAAACGACAAGCGATAAGCGGCGAGTGACGATTTGGCAGGGTTTCCGCCACTGTGAGCGGAGCCAGCGAATTTCCACCCCCGGGCCAAGGTTGCTCTCAACAGGCTTTGCCTTGCTCCGGCGTTTCAAATCGGACAGCGTCATCAAGCCACGCTCCCCGTCAACAAAGCCAGTAATCTGTTCGGAAAGTCCGAACAAACGATCGTACCACTGCCAGAATGCCTGCCTCGCTGGAGTCTTCGCGCCCGATCATGGCCCCTTCGGTTCGTCTCTTCCCTCCATGCCCGCCTCGTCCACCCCAACACAACCAACACCCCCCCAAAAAAAACAAATCTGAAATAAACCTATCGTGGCTAACCACGACTAAACCATTCCCCTCGCCGTTCCAGACCCGCACCTCAGTCCGCTTCTCCACCTACAGCATGACCGCGCCGTCCATCAGCCCCACGGTCCTCAGCACCGACAGCGTCACCGCCGAGATTCGCCCCATCGTCGACGGGCTCGAGCGGCTCAAGAACCCGCGCTGTCGGACCAGCGCGTCTACCTCAACGAGGAAAAGACCACCAACCTCGCCAAGCTCGCCCTCAGCGCCAAGCTCGAGCGCGCCCTTGACCGCCGTATGACGAGTCAGGATGCCGTGATGCGACCGCGGAAGCCGTCGGTTTTGGAGGTCACTTCGGAGAAGGAGAAGATTTGAAAGCAAACACGACGAGTGATGGGGGGAGGAGCAATTCTTGTCGGTCGATGAACACAGGCCTGGCGCTAGGTGCCATGGTTGGCGGCGGGGAGCATTCGGTCTTGGGAACACACACCGTCTTTCTCTCGACAAACAATCTACCCGTTTGACGGTCTCCTGGCCCACGAGTTGGACGACGGATTGAAGCATGAGCGGGAAGGGAGGGGGGTTAGGAAGGGTAGTTCATTAGCTGCATGATTGGGTTTTCTGACTCGGTTTTTTTTCTGTTCCGTATTTGGGCATCATCATATTGGCATCGTTCTTGTTTATGGGAGGAAGATAACCGGGGCGTGGAAATGGGCGTCCATAGGAGGATCTAACGAGGCGGAACTACAGAAGCACGAGATTGAGTGAAAGGATGTAACGCCCAGCGGGGGCCGGAGTTTACGAGGCTGTTGCACGATGGGAGCAGGTTGTCATGAGTTGGGTCGATCATCTCCCCACCGTTCAAACAATTCCATTTACATCTTCCCTTGAACAATCCTTTCATTCCTGGTGCAGAAAGATCCCTTAACGCCTAGCCCAAAGGTTGAACGACATACCAGAACTCGAAATAATGAACATGCTCCCCTCGCCCCCAAACATCTTTCTCCTCCACGCCATCGCTATAACACACACCATCTTGCTCTCCCCCCCTCAGCAGCAACTCCCACCCAATTAATTGCCTCCCTCCCGCCAACCCTTCCTCAAGCATCCCTCTTCACCTTCTCCTCCTCCAACTTCGCATCCACCTCCTTCAACAACTCAATCAGCTCCTTCTCCTCCCCCTCAAACTCCAGGCCCCTCGCAACCCACTCCCTCGCCTCGGCCAGCCGGCCCATCTCCACCAGCGACCGGCCCCGCCGGAACCACGCCTTCGCATTCCCCTGCCTCTTGGCCTCCACGCTCGCCTCGGCGTCCGACGCCGCCTCGGGCCACCGGCCCAGGTGCATGTGCGCCTGCGCCCGGTTGCTGTACAGGGCGTGCACCTCCTCGCGCACGAGCTGGCTGGGCTCCCAGGGGGCGCGCGTCAGCGCCATCTGCAGGCCGAGCGTGTAGAACTTGGCCGCCTCGGCGTAGCGCTGCTTGCGGTACTCGGCGTTTCCCGACTCGCGCAGCTTGCCGATGTTGGCGCTGCGTTTGGGGTTGACGGGGACCGGGGGCGGGGGCACGAGGTGCGGCGGGTCGAGGCCGTGCAGGGAGCGGTGCAGGGCGTTGAGCGCGGCGAGCTCGGCTTCGAGGGCGCGCGAGGCGTGGGTTGTTTGGGCGGCGGCGCTGATGGATTTGGATTTGGGGTCGATTTGGAGGGGGATGAAGTCGAAGGCTTCTAGGTCGGACATTGTGGCGGTGGTTTGGTTTGGTGGTGATGGTGGTGGTGGTGGTGGTGTTGTTCTGTTAGAGTGGGGTTTGAAGAAGGGCAGAAGACCGAGACAATTGAGAGTGGAATGTGGAATTTCTGCGGCAATTAAGAAGTGCAGGCAGTTATCAGCGGCTTCTGACAGTGTAATAAAGCCAGAGGTATTCCTGATGTGACGTGTGGAGGAGAGGTTGTTGCCCTTGCATTCAGTTGCTGGGTTGCCGGACAATCGAGGTTCACCACGTCGCCAGAAAAGGACAGCTGTGAGTTCCATCGAACTGTCAAACCCCAGGAAATCCTTATCTTATCGTCCAAGAAACGCATGACTAAGCCGACCGCAATGTTTACTCGGCCCACTTTACCCCTGTCCCTTGGTCAACAAGACGGCCTCTTCTGCTTCTTTCGCCGAGATAACTTGCTGAGGTTGAGCACAACAAAAACACCCAGTGATGGGACATTTGCCTGATGGTATAAACGATAGTTACGGGCCGGGTATCATATCATATCTAAGATAACCTTTCTGTAGCCCAAACCAGCGGCTTCCCGCTCTCATTTAGAGGACTGTACGGGTGTAAATCAGATCAAAGCCAACCCGCGAACGCCCTTCTTTGGCAAAATTCCACCCCAGACCTAAACCGCAACCCTAGTACCCATATTACCGAATGTAAATTGTTCTCTCCAAGACGGATCCCATTCTATCCGATCAAGTTATTCCCTGCCAACATTGGGCTTGGCCCGTGTAAACATCTCCGGTGGTGTCCAATCTGTTTTCGGTGATGGGTTGGACACAAACATCTTGGAAATCCAAAATAGCTCGTGTTCCCAGCAGCCTGCCTCCGGTGTGGTGGGAATGGAAGGTACTTGTGTAAATGTCAGCATGCGGTTGGCTCTTGGGGGAAACGAAAGTCAAACTTACACACTTCCTTAAGACGCCCCACAACGCTTTTGATACACTCAATCTGGGCCGGCTCGAGAAACGTCAATGCCGACTCTTCAATGTCGTTCCAATCGAAGTTCATGAGATCGCAACGCTTAAAGTATTGCCAATGAGCCAAAAGCATAACAGCACCATGATGAACCTCCTCAACAAAACCGATGAGGGGGTCACCGTGGTTTCCGTATCGTGTATCCTAGAAACCCGTTAATTAGCCGCGTTAAGGATAGCAATCAAGTGAAAACACGTACGAGCGACTCGCCTCCCGAGTTCTGTTTGGCATGGCGATACCGGTCTTGGGACGTGCAGGCAGCGAGATGGAGAAGCAAGAACGTGGCTAGGAAAACGGTGAACCAGGCTTCTTTATTGCATGATGCGAGGAAGGTGTCGATTGTTCGGAGCACATCCGGCGCGAGCTTCTTGTAGATATACTCGTGCCGTATGCTATCGAACTGAGCGACGATCATGCGTGATACGAGAACCCGACCGTAATAGGGGTGGCTGGGCTCAGATATCGGGCTCAGCCCTAACCGCTCGTTGCCACAGAGCCATGCCGAACCCGTTCCATGCCCTGAATGACACTGTGAGTGATGCAAACAGTGTGTTACTGGAAAGGTGTAATACTTACGTATCGCAAACCAAAAACGGACCATCTTGCGCAGGAATTCTCTCTGGTCCGGCTGCTTCTTTCCCCCTTTTGCTCCTTGACCGACTTCGGATTTGATGGCAACCTTGGGAGAGTCAGTATTCGAGCGAGACTCGGGCATTGGTCGGGGGAGACTGGGGGTGCATACCGGGAGTGAGGTACAGTGGCTTTCGATCATCGCAAAGACCTCCTTGACCATTTCGTCCGAGTTCTTTACTGCTTCGGCCAAACCCTTGACAGCATTGTAATGGATGTACTCGTTGAACTTCCTAGCCGTTTCCTCAATGTCGGCCAAGCAAAACGCACCAGTGTCTTGGGTCTTATGGACACGGGCAACCTGATAACTCCAGTGCGTCTTGTCGGTTCGTCTCGGGCGAAACCGTCGAACTTGGAGCAACATGGGGGACTGACAAAGTCCTTGTGTTATCTCGATGTTGTAAATGGCACCGTCGCTGTAGTCGACAACGTCCACAACCTTGGTGTGGTCGAACCGCTCGGTGTAACCCAAACCGCCCGCGCGGTACACGACCATGGAGGTGACTTTGAACCGCAGGCAGGGGATGTAGTGAATGGTCTTCTTGGAGTTCTTCCGCACCGAGAGACAACTCTTACATGGCGCTAGCGGATTTGTGGGGTCAAGATCGTTAGGTTTGCACTGCGCCACGTTAGTTTCAGGAACAGCGTAACCATCTATGCAAAGGTCATAAGGGAGTGTCACTCACGCGGATCCGTTGATTATGACACCGCATGCAGGCGCCGATTTGTCGCGTGTTTGAGGTCTCAGCGCGCAACCCTTCATTGAGCGGACCCCGCTTTTTCCGGTCGCGCGCCCCTTCATCATCTAACCCGTTGACGGGTTTCGGTGATTCTTCTACTACGTCTGCATGGGAAACACTCATCATGGCTCCCGCGGGAATGGGAATGCCCCAATCGCCGTCGGCCGAGGTCAGGGGCTCTTCTTTGATCCAATCTCCATCTTCCAACTGCTCGATGGCCTGGCCATACAACTCAAACAACTCCAGATCCCCGATGTTGAGCTGTGAAGGCGGGTTGCCATTTGGTGTAAGGTTTAGCGTGGCGGGTGCTTGATACGAGGTGAACACAGCCGGCGGGGCGCCGTAACCCCCAACTTGGTCAAACTTGGACTCGGCGGTATTTTGAAGAAGTATCGCCTCCACCGGCCTCTGTAATAACTGTAGATAGGCACCTTGGTCACTCGGCGCCCCGGGCCGACCTGCCAGCTGTTCTGCTGCTAGAGGGGAACACCCGCCGTCCGAATTTTCGAAGGGAAAGGCAGTAAACTGATGAGCATCTGTGCCTGTAAATATTGGCGGGGTTGGGAGAGAAGGGAAGATGTTTTGAACAATGCTGGCTTGAGACTGATCATATGATCCCAAGGAGCCCAGGCCATCAACCGGCGGTGGGATGGCTGGCGCAGTGGGGGGCCAATGAAAGGATAGAGGCCCA
Source organism: Chaetomium olivaceum (assembly GCA_039881045.1). Lineage (NCBI taxonomy): Eukaryota > Fungi > Ascomycota > Sordariomycetes > Sordariales > Chaetomiaceae > Chaetomium > Chaetomium olivaceum. Next base: position 154,798 of record JAYWVB010000056.1, on the reverse strand, counting down.
GCGGTAACCTGATCGACCGGTGAAGGAGGAAAGTCACCCCACAGCATGCGACCGGGGGGCGCCGAGGCATCTGCACCCAATGGTGGGTGTGGGGCTGCATCAAGTTGAGGCGGCTCGTTTGGCATCCAGCTCCCTTGTGATGAGTGGGGGATTTGGACGAAACTCGCCGGTCCCATGTGGCGGATCGGATATTGGCTGTCGGGAGAGTATAGGGGGAGGCTTGGCCCCGCTAACCCGACGACACCGTGGGCGCTGCCCGTCCCCGCCCCATATGTCTCTCGTCCGTACGAGGGCTCATTGTGCCAAATCGATGCTTCGGTCCGGACCTGGCTGGGGCTGAACTGCGATCGGGGGGCTTTGGTGCGACGTTTCTTAGATGGCCGGGCTTCCGCATCCGCGGCGTTATTTGGTACCACACGTATGGCCGCCTAGGTTGAGAAAACGGAAGGTTAATGAGGGCTCGTGCATGCTTCAAGGAGACAGGAGAAGCAAAAATAAAAGGAAATGGAGGTGTATTTACGACTGCATGCGGAGACAAAGATGGCGTTGCAACAGTCATTGCCTCCATTGACGACGTATGTCCAGCAACTCTCAACCAAGTATCACCTCCGGAGCCCCCGGGTTGCCCAGCCCCAGGAGGCGCCAGACATAGCACCGGCAAGGTGCCGCGGGATGTGTCGTTCCCGGCGCCGTGGTTCTGGATCGAGGCGATTCCTGGCTGCGATTGGAGGTGGGTAGCAGTATCCAGGTCGTTGAACGTCGTGCCGGATGGGCCTGGAATTGCTTCGCAGCCGGTGTGGGTGGTACAGCCGCGACAGGGTGGTGAGCTCAACATCCAAATGAGGCGAACGGCCCCGGACCGGCCAAGGGGACTCTCTTTCTTAGGGAAAGTCTGCGCGAATCATGCCGTGGCCCGGCGGCGTGTTTGACCGGCCACTGCACAGGCGCAAGGGGTCACAAACCTGCAAGCGCTGGTGGACTGGGGGAGTTGACGCAGGCTTCGAAAGGTGAGACCGGGGTTTTGGGGAAGGACAGGCCGGACAGATACCACCCGCCAGGTTGGTACCCAACGAGAGAGGATGGAGAGGAGTCGAAAGGTTGCCAAGCGACGAGCTCTCAACGTCTTTCCTGGCCTGGAGCGGTGGCGTGAAACGCTCACGCAAGGAACTTGCGATCTGGACCCTGCACAAGGCTGTCACTCAACCCGACACGACAGCACGCAGGTCGCAAAGTGGCACCGTTTCTGAGTCCGAGACACGGCACCTCGGCACCTCCCCGCCTTTGAATCCTTCCGGCATGTAAGACTTTAAGAGACTCGGGAATCGGGGCCATGGGCAATGGAAAGCCTTGTGTTGGATTTGTGTGGTACTGTGGCTGATGCACGGCTGTCTGGGCACCTGCCTTTCTAATAAATTTGAACGGGATGTGGTCGGGAAGTCGAGAAGGTGCGCTGGGCTGGCAGTGTCAGAAGGTGCGACCGACCGGTGAACATGCAGGCTGCTTTTTCTGGGGCTGACAATGGCGCATTGACCGCTCCTGTCACCCACTGAAAACTACACTAACAAGCCACATTTCGAGGGGTGTTGTGTTGCCTCATCATGGAAACTTCTTGTCTGCTCAAAAAGGCCCAGAATTGCGAGGACAACAGACAGCACTCTTTGAATGACAATGAAGACTAAAGCTGTCGGTTTCGGAGTGAACGTGAAAACGTAAATCTGGACATTATCAGCTAAGGTAGCTTCACCCTCTTTTTAGGGTTGAGGATGCTGAATCAGCTGTATCTCAGACACTCCTAAAAATTAAAACGGTAGGGATCGCGTACCCGCTCAGTTTTAGGTGCTCTTGCATCGCCTAACTCCGTTTTCCATCCATACCGTGGTGTGATCCTAACTGCCTGATTACCACGAGTTCCATGAACGGTTGCAAACCACATGCGAACCAAGCGTGTTTGCCGCCCCACTCTGGGCTGCTCACTGCTTGATTACCTCTGCGGGGTAAATGCGCTCATCGGCGATAACGAGATTCCGCCGGTCAAATCCCATATCGTCACACCTCCCCGCCCCCAACGTAACCCCTTTTCTTGATGACGGAAGACGCATAAATTAACGTATAACTAGGTAGGTATTGCAGCATTGACTCAACAGACCCAAACTACTCGAACCCAAAATTCGTCACTGTATATATATATGTATGTATGTACAAATCGCTTCTCGCCTCATCTTCGTTCCCTCCTCCTCCAAAGAAGACAAGAAAGACAAAAAGGAAAAGGAAAGAGAAGCAAAGAAAAGAGGAAAGCCAAAATGAACAACTTATGCCAATGACCAGTGCGGCGCAAACTCACGCTGCCGGACCACCCAACGGGTGAAGTTCGTTTACAAGGCCGACTCTAGTAGTGCAGCCAAAACCGCAATGGTTGATAAACATTCACATGTGACTCGACAATATGGAAGCCAAAAAAAAGCATGCCCATCCGTCCATGCGAAACACGTTGAGACGCCAAATAGAGGTCCCATCCCCTAAGTCTATACCTACAAACTACTTAGAGGGTTCTCTCCTGTACAGGTATCTTGTAGGCTACGCCTGTAAACTTTCTCGTGGTACTCGTGATAGTTCAAGTTAAATACCTTACCTAAAGCAAAGAGGTATCTACTACCGTAAAACACACTATATTCCCGCCTCCCCGCCATTTTCATATCCATCTCCTTGCTCGATTATCTTCTTTCTCCTGAGTCTTCTGCTGTTTGATTTCACATTTGTAGAAATTGTTGCCTCCCTATTTTTCTTCTTCTTGATTACGTTAGGTATGGAAACTGTGCGTCAACAGGGACATGACATTTCCGTATTAATAGTGATGATGATTTGACGGACACAATATGTTCGTCTACCTTCTGCGCTAACACAGACGACAAGACTAGTAGCCATGGAGGTGTATGCAAAGAGCACACAGCATCATACCAAACTCGTCGGCAGCTTCCACCCACCGACCTACCCTCTCCCGCCGCTCCGGCGTGCCAGTATCTGGCGACCGCCAGAGCTCGGCCAACCTCAACTGCCCGTCCTCCCACCGCGAGGCGTAACGACGGTACTCGCGCTCCCATTCAAGGCGAGTCTTTGCTCCCCACAGCGACTTTGCACCAGGCACAAACATCTCTCTCAGTTCTTCGGCGAGGAAGTTGGGGGCGCCGTTCTCGGCGTTGTACACATTGCTCAGCAGGTAGAAGACTAGGATGGTTCGGCGTTTTGCCGAGGCGACGATCCAGGATTCCCAGCTGGGTTGTGATTGACCGAGTTCGGCTTGGGAGACCAGACCGCTCTGTGCCACGCGGAAGGCCATCTCTTGCAGCGTCATCAGGGTGCCATCGTGGATGAGACGCTCTCCTTGGAAGGGAAAGAAATACGCCAAGATGGAATAGATAAGGTAGGCTTGGAAGGCGGCCAGGGTGTCGAGGTGTCCCGCATCGCAGTCCTGATAAGCGGTTGTCAGTACATCTCAGCAACTTCTCACTACCTATCTTTGCGCCAATAATGGGGGCCATGAGAACTCACAAGGCCCTCAAGTCGGCTCATCTCGCGTTGAATGGTTCCCGCAACAATATCGTCACTGCCCGGTGCTCGATGATGCCACAATCGAATCAAGCTATAACAGTTTGCCAGTGCGACAGCCGTATTCCCTTCTGCCATCTGCATTGGATGTATTATTGGGGGTAAACCATTGTCTTGGGTCATCTGTTTTGGGTATGCCCGAAGCACGCAGGAGATGTATTGCAACGTATATGGATGGAATGTTTTGAGGGGCTGGTCCCCAACGGCAAAGAACGGTCGCATCCATCGGAGGCGGATCTGTTCTACATCACCAAGGGGTACGAGGTCCAGGTTTGAAAAGTCTAGAGGACAACCATCTCCACGGCTCTCGGGCGTCGGAAATGGTGTCGTACGTGGCGGTGTTGCCCAGTGTGTGATTGTCGATTGACTGCCCGGAACCGGTATCGACCCCTCAAGAGCGGCAGTCGTGTGATCTGTCAAGGTGTGTGATAGAGATATGGGGGTTGCATTATTCTGGAGCGGCGACAAACTTTGCCGAGAGGCGGCATTCGGCGTTGTCAAAGAAACGGGAGGACCTGGAGGCAGTCCCCCATATCTACACTGTTTCTTTGTTGCAACACAACGGGCGCAAGCCGGACGCTGAAGGTCGCAGCGGAGTTTTGATTTGGCGCAGTTCAAACATGACTTTCTGCGGGGAGGTTTGGACTTTTGTTGTGGAGACGATGTGGTTGTCGGGTTCATGGCGATGCTTTTAGATTACGATGATGGGTCTCGCTGATGTGTGGGCTCGGACTCCGAAGGTGAAAGGAAAGAAGTCGCCTCTCAAGTCGGAATTCCGAAAAAGACTTCTAACGTCACGTGAACTCTTGACATATCCGCCACCAGTGACGAGGTTCGTTCTGACGGACGAAATCCTTCACAACCCGTTACTTGACCTATTCGGAGTTCCGAATTCCGTCAGTTCAGTTTGTTTTATCATGGCACAAGTTTGATATATCAACGTTTCTGTTGAAATTTACACATCGTTTATGGGCGTCTTACTTCGGGGAAGTCTTTTTGGCCGCGCCTTCAACTGGCTCACAAAAGACAGGACATTTCCTTATCCGCAACTGACTAACACGTTCTACCCATGTCATAGTTTTCCCCGATGTCCAGTCTTGCCACTGTTGGACGCACGCCTGTCTACGTCGCTGGATCCCTTGCTTTCTGCCTCATCAACATCGGCACGGCTTTTGTCATGAACACTGCTACCATATTGGTGCTCCGTTTTGTTGGAGAAGTCGTTGGGAGCGCGCCCATTGGCATTGGAAGCGCAACTCTGATGGAAGTATACGGATCTGTTGAGGTCTCCTATGTCATTGCGCTTTTCGTGGTCAACGGAGTGTGTGGACCGATACTGGGACCTGTAGGTTGCTTCCCCTGACCTAGAGTTGCTTTTCCAGGTTTGCAACGCTCTAACGACGTATGTGATACATGGTGTAATCTCCAGCAGTGGTAGTATATTCCCCGTCATATATTCTGATTCAAACGACAGGGCAGAATTGCTACGCTCGTGGAGCAAGTATACCAATCAAATGCCACAGGATGAAGTCTATCTTACTCATGCAAAAGGTAAAATAATTAAAGAGTAGACAGGATGAATTACGAGAAGTGGGAAGAAAAGGTGGTGTTGGTCGAGCTTTTTCCATCACGATTGATCTATTTATGTCCATCCTGTGGATAGGTATGATTTCTTCTGGCTCTCAAGACGGGCGGTGAATTGCAGGAAAGAAACTCGAGATTCTTGGGGTTTCACTGAAGATTCTTTAAGCTCAATTCCGTCATCATATAATTCTTTAGTTATTCTAGTTATCTATATATGCACATCGTCTATTCAATTCTCCCTAACCTCGGACCCGCCTTGCTGATTTTACACGGCCGCCCTCAACCGATTCTTAATCAAGCACGCCGCGACCTATTCAGACGATTGTTTGACATGTTTCAGACCTCGTCCAGGTCTACTCCCGCTTCCTCCAACAGCTGAGGGAACCACCTCTTAGCTCTGTCCTTGAAAACCTCCCACCCAGCTCCTGCCCTCGTGACTTTCATATTTTCGGCATCGAAATTGACGGCACCAGATCCATACGTGTGCCACTTCTGCAGGCCGTAATCCACCACCAAATCAGCGTGTTCCAGCACGGCAGGCTCAATATCCTCGACGCGGAACCGCTGCCCTTGCCCAGTGAGATTTGCTGAAGACGCAAACATCAACCGGCCTTCCGGGTCGGCGTCGCAGAGCCGACCGAGCTCCCGTAGGAACGGCCCTTCCGGGATGGCGATGCTGACCGTGTCACCCCTAGTGACCTGGGCGAGCGTGTCTTTGTCTAGGGCGGCCAGGCGCGGGTTGGTGGGGTCATACTTGGCGATGATGCCGACTATCATGCCCATCTCCTCTGTGAGAACGCGGGTGAACTCGAATTTGGACTCCGGCAGCACGTGAATTTCTCGGTGTTGCTGGTATGTTCCGATGATGCCGAGGTTGTGGCCTTGTCGACGCCCTTTCGCGGTGAAGATGTTCTGGATGCCGGCTTGGGAACTTGTCATGAGCGCATAGCCTACGTCGGTGGGGACGACGACAACTCCGCCGGATTTGAGAGTTGCGTAGGCTTCCTGGGCGTCTCGGGCGACATTTGGCACATTGCCTGGCTCTGGAATGGTGTGGGGAGCCATTTATTCGGTGGTGATTTGTATGCGAAAATTAAGGAAATTGGGAATAATGAGTATAGTTGGGAACGGAAAAAGTTGGTCTCAATACGTACATGTCTTAAATAGGTACCTTCCGTGGGTGGCGCATTGCTGGCGTCGGCCTTCCGAGACAAGTCTGAATCAAAATATTGTATTTTCGGAACTCCGATCACGACTGCTGTTTGTTTGTATCAAATGGCTGTAAGTCGAGGACCTTACGGTCAGGTCGTTACCGATTTCCTGTTTTTCGTGCCGTATTGGTATGTACTTCGTATGTAATTTGCATTGCAGCCCAACCAAACCCAAGCCCAAACAGGGGAGATATTGCGTTCGCACCCCGCCACTTCAGTTTCGTGAATCCTGATCGTCGAGTTGTTACACAGTTACTCCCTAACGTCACGCTTTTCTTCTTCTTTTTCTGCACTGGTAGGACACAATCGCACGATGCCAAAACCCAGCCAGAAACACGAAACGTTAATTATCTGGAATCCGAGATATTGAGCTGCAATCCCCCCACACAAAACACAAACTAGTGTTGTGGGCTTTCCAGCCTTTCCTTGATATGGTACATCTGTACCCTGTCATGAGTTCATCCATTTCCGTATTTCTGCGTTTCTGCCAAGCTTATTGAAGGTTGCCAAGCTGGTTCCGCCTGATGGAAGTTACACAAAGCCACCGGGAAGAAGCCAAAAGCCAAAAGCCAATGTGGAGTAAACTCCCGAAACTCCACGCTTCCCCATCACCTCAAGTCTCGTGCGCATCCCCTGTCTCGCCGGTTTATAATGGGTGGAACTGCATACTGAAGATCGGCAGGAATCCGAACGAAGAGAAAAGATCGCATAGTTAACGAGGCCCAGACTCTGCACATGGCCGCGGTCACGGTGGTGGACTGGTGGTCAGTCGGCCGATCGCATGCCTGCCCATCAGATCCCACATACAAACATACAAACACCATCAGACAAAGATGAGGACGAGGATGAGACACGATGCATGCGTGTGGATGCTGGATGCTGGCTGCATGAATGCAAGATCCATCGCGACTTTAAAATCGTGGGCCCCGCGGGCGGACCGTTCCGATCCGGCAGGATCTCCCCGGGAACTGGCCCCCTTCAGGCAAGGTCATGAGTCGGAATTGGGGCCCTCACTTTGAACGCGACGAGTAAAAGAGCAGCGGTATCGTCTGATTATTGGGTTTCACGCTTGGATTTTTGGATCCGCTAAGCTTCAACCCCCGCGGCTCTGCTCGATGCGCTAGAGAAGGGCTAAGGAGGCCGGAAACTAACTGACTCAACCGAATCCGTCTTCCCGGTTTCCGCACCGCCTCTCAAGGGGCATCGCTATTGGGTATGAGCACGAGGATGGGACGTCAGCGTGTAATCTGTATCCTGGTATGGTTCAAACCTGGGTTCGGCTCGAGTTCGCGCCCGCATGGCATCCCCCCAGACCCCCCTAACGATGGGGAACAATTGCTCCGTCGAAAACTGGCATTGTCGATTTGTCCGGGAGGGTCGCGGTATTCTCGGAGAGTGCTCTCAGCGTCCTGCGGAACCCATTGGTTCAAAGCCTGTTCCAGGATCCAGGAGCTCGTTGTTCTCACCGGGTTCGCCAGGGGTGTACCCAACCCCCCTTGGCGGCGGGTACTGGAATGCACTGTACTGCTGTGGTGAGTTATTGTCAAACCCCCTGGGGTTCCGTTCGCTCGCTCAGTGTGTCAGGTGTCCCCTCGCGGCGTTCTGGCGACTTCTACTGTCCTCCCACCCAAACTCCCTCTTGACCATCCCGCCATCCTGCCGCCCCCAATAACCGTGGCAATGACAATGACGATACCGGAGTCCCCCGCGCGATAACGGGATAGACACGACTGCCCCAACCCCTCAACCGGCACTACCATCCCTTCGACGGAAAACGCTCGGAACGAATCGCCGTCTTCAACGCTGCTCGGCAACACACCACTCGATCCTTCACCCCCTCCCTCCGAGCTACGATCCGTCCGAAGAAGGACCAGAGAACGACATGCCAGGCCGACCAACCGCAATCCCTCACATTGTCGCTTCCACGATGACCCCACCGCGGTGGGAGGCGCAAAATACTTGAGCTTCGTCGTCTCCCGACAATATGGAGCAGCTATTAGTATCCCACACCAGTCGCGGTCCCCCGTCCCAGAACGCCCCGAGTGCCATCGAGTTATCACCGCTCTACGAACACGTACAACATTCTACGTTTACCCACCCACCCTTGAAAGTTGTTTGTGCGACCTTGGTAGAATGGCTGAAGGACTGCCAGTTATGGACTCCCATCCGATGACTTGGACACCTAATGACTTGGTCAACACCCAAGATTCGGCTGGCCCGGCTCAGCACGTCACGCAAATTGGCGAGCCAGGGGTTTCCGAAGTGGAAAATGCCTTGAAAAAGTTCAGAGGTTGGTAGCCACCTTGTTTCGGGGACTTCGGAACGGGTAACTAACAGTAAACAGAGCTTGGGCTCGACGCAGGTGCCGTGACGCAAGAGAACTTCTCCCTCCCGACAATCCAAGCGAACCTTGCCCGTGCTTCCATCGATGTTCATCAAGGTCGAGGCTTCGCCATCGTCAGGGGGATCGACCCTCGGAAGTACACTGCCGAAGATAATATGGCCATTTTTCTTGGAATTTCCAACTGCATTGGCGAGCAAAGGGGCATTCAAGACAAAAGAGGCACCATGCTGAGTAGGATGCCGTCCCTCTCGGTATTCTAGTCCTGATACTGACTATCTCACGATAGCTCATGTTACCGAGTCCAAGATCTGGACAACGCCCCCAGAAATGCGTCATGGCATCCACACAACCACTAGCCTGGCAAGTCGATCTCTGAAACATCTCAAGAGGCATGTTTTGCTGACTGGACGCGGTAACAGGCTTGGCATTGTGACATGGGAGCCGACATCCTCGCTCTGCATGCCCGCGCGCTGGCTGAAACTGGTGGGAATACCTTCGTGGCATCGTCGTGGACCATTTACAAGGAACTCGCGGCATCGTACCCAGCAGCCTTAGAGGCGCTACGCCACGCGAGCTGGCCGATCCAGGTGTCAGTCTGAACCAGTTTTTGATTTTGACCTCTGTCACACATCCCCATCACTCTCCGAAGCATCTCTAACCGTCAAAGCACAGGTCGGGAAACCCACCGCGATACATCGTTGCGCCCCTGCTGCATGTTTCGGAGGACAAGATCCTGATCAGCGTCGACCCAGGCCGGCTAGGACTCCATCCTGCAACTGCCAAGACAGGTTCTGAATCATGTGTCCCGGCCTTGAGCCCCTTGCAACTCGATGCCCTCGAAATTCTTTCGACTTTGGCATCCAAACACCAATATTGCCTGGACCTGAAGCAGGGAGACATGGTCTTCATCAATAACCTGAGCCTTCTCCACGCCCGCGACTCTTATGTCGATCCCAAGGACGGGCCTGGTCGTCATTTTGTCCGCTTGTGGCTCCGGAATTCGAAGCTCGCTTGGTCGATCCCCGAGTCGATGCGGGTGCCTTGGGAGGCTGCGTTTGGCCCTGACGGCAACGGCTTTCCCGAACTCGAGAAACTGTATCCGGTGAAACCGACCCCTGTGTACAAGCCGCCCAAGTACACGGCCGGCTCGGCTGCTTTTGTTCTCGACGACGGCGGCGATGTCAACAACACGGTCTCTTGACACACGAAATGGGGATTGCCATATTTCTACTTTTCGCATTCAGTTCATAATCGTTTGGAATTGATACGAAAAGTTGCCCTCTTTTTTCTTTCAATCTTCTACCCCCCGTCACATTTTCTCAACAACACATACGGCCGCAGCCGTCGAAAGCTTGATGCCAAACAACGATATCCCATTGCATTTCTGTTTGATTCTCGCGAACATTTTGTGTTTCCTTCGTCCCTAAACTACAATCTTCTGCCATGACACAAAGCGTTTGGGTCACGACCCGCTCTCGGATGGGGTGAATGCAAGGGAGCCAGGGGAATGGAGATGCTCCGTACGGCCTAAGCGCGGGAAACATGATTACGACGTACCGGGTAGCTTGGGCATCCACAATGACATGCCCGCATCTCAGCTTGCATCATCCATCCAGTATTAGTGAGCTCCCACCCCACTCTCTCTCGTAAGAACCAGACGAACCGGTGACCACATTGCCCGCCTCCGGCTCCCGCAACATTTCCCCGGGGGTTACGCCATGATAACCCATTCCCTGTCTATATCCCGGCTTCCGGCAAGTGGATAGCACAGCCCTAGATCTTCCAGTAGGTGCCCTCGCCCGGCCACCTCTTCCTCACCACCCCTCCACTCTCGCTAGCTAGCCAATACTCGGCAGGTTGAGCGCAGGTATTGACCAAGGCAGGCGTGAGCTATATTCAGGAGTTGCCGCAGTTAACGCTCTTCTGCCAGCCAATGATCCAGGCTAGGCTAGGCTCTGGAGGTACGTGAGGGTCACATCTTCTTCACCCCACAACTGCAACCGGACTATCACGGAACAGTCTCTGCCCGAAGTACCTCCCTCGCCGGGGTTAAGGAGTTTACGCGAGGCGTCTTCTGGCCGACGGAGACCGGACCACCGCTGACAGCTTCTGTGCCGACATGAAACTAACAACAGAGCAGCAACACAGAATACGTTCCCTTGCCCGAGCTGCAGTCGCCCTGATTAATCAGATTGCTGTGGGGATGGCAAACACCACTCTCCTCCTAGGAGATACTTCCACCCCATGGGTCAAAGAGTCATCTAAACAAGCTCGCCGTGACACCCAGACCTATTATTCCTCGCCAGGACACCCTCCTCGAACGTTCCACTAGCCAACAGGATGCTCCGCGCCAGATCCTTCGCAGGACTTTTGGTTACACCACCTGCCATTACTTGATTCGGGCATCATCCGGTGGCAGGGCTGGGGGGATGCCGCCCTTCTAATCTAACATCGACGGCACGGGGGGGAGCACTCGGCTTGTCTTCGAGCCGTACTTTCGTCATGATGGCGGCATGAGGGAACTTGGTGAATCACCTCGGGCCGTGTATGGTATCACGGCACAGAACGCCCTTTCACGCCACAGCTATACCCTTGAATACCTTCATCGCAGCTCACAGCTGCCAGCCCGACTGCTGCTGACCTTGCCCGCTGAGCACGGGCTATCGTTCTCTCTTGAACCTCCAAGCTCGACATTGAAATACTTCGACAACCACCCCGTGTACTTGGTACGGTGGTACCGACACTGGCCTAATGCAATCCCGGCCCGCGCGTAAGCACCGAAAGGTTTCGGACCGAGGCCAGAGCCTAAGGAAAACACTCCCGTGCTGGGTGTTCATTTGGGTGAACCAATCCGTCTGCTCGAATAAAGACAGCATGGTGTTCCCACAGTTCCAGGCCGGCACGAATACGTCGAGGCCCACCCCTGTCCTTTCTTATTCACACCCCCGAGATTTGGCTCCACAAACGGTGCGTCCCAGGGGTAAGAGTGGCTCGCTTCGATCACCCCTTTTCAATATCGGCAGACCGATCCTGTCATGCTGTTAGCTGCCGGCCTCGCAAGTAATATCGACAAACGACGGCCGATACGTTTACAACTGGCACATCTCCCAGCACGTACCGGCCACTTCCCCCACTTATTGTTCCTCGGGTCATCCTCAAGATCCATGGGTTGGTTTAACCAAATTCCATGAGTACGTTTACCTGAGAGGGCGTGTCGACAATAATATGCCACATGCCACATGCCCACCCACCTGAAAACCCTCTGATGGAGTTCTTGGGACAAGCAAAGGAGCTCATGCGCACAGATTCAGCTAGCTGGATTCCTATACCTCAAACTGCCGCAGAATGACGTGGAGGTTTCTGGCAGCTCGCTATTACATGCAGTTGGTGATCGAACACATTTAACAAGCCCTGACTAAAATCTGCAGTACAACAGATCCTCCCATGCAACTCGATGACTTCCAAAGGCCAGTAGCGAGTGCCACGTTACACAGCTGAATGCAGAAAACCCCGCACATGTACATATTAGAAATCTCCGACATCGAAATGATACATCTTGCATCCTTTTACCGAGATCACACGCCCGGACGAGTCAACGACGACGCAGCCAGCAAAGCTTTTGGTTTCTTTCTTCAGCGCCGCGGCTACGGCGCGGAAGCTAGTGTACTCTAGTGCAAAGTTCAACATCGATCTCAATATGTCTGGATGGAGGTGGATGGCCAGCCGTGGGTTTCTTAGTCACCCCATCCCCTCCAGAACCCCTTTTTCCCCGCTGGCGCCGCACTCCGCTTCTGTCATCATTATTAAATATTTACTTAGAATGTGTGTCTGTGATCGGGAGCAAGCCCACACTTCCATCCCACATACCTGCGTGTTGACTTAGCCTAGTTTGACTTCGTGCAGATATACTGTCCATGGGGGCGCAAGACGAGTCAGAAGACTCAAGGACTCTGACTCATTCTCTGCGTCCGGGAGATACCACGGTCCGTTTTTGTTTGACTTACTCCGAGTGGTGCTTGAGCCGTAGGTATCCTTTTCTTTAATTCCCAACCATCTATCGTTTCAAAACGGAGCTACATGCTCGCCCACGCAATACCGCTCCGTACCAGATCTTTTCACGTATCAGTCATACCCCGTCATGCTCCGAAACAGCTCACCACTTAACCCCCTCCCTCTCCCCCACATCTCCTGGAACCCAGCCACACCTTCCTCCGCGTCAACCCTCAAACCGCCGACAAACTAGTCGTCACCCTCCCCAGCCCAACCCCAACCCCAACCCCCACCCCCACCCCAGCAGCAGCACCCCCTCCCTCCCTCCCATCCTCACCCTCCTTCTCCTCCCCACTAGCCTCAGCCTCAGCATCAGCCTCAGCCTCTGTGTCAGCCTTCCTCCTCAACGCCGCACTAAACCGACTGCCCCCGCGGATGCGTTCACCGTACGCCACGAACCCGAAGGGGACCAGCGCCAGCCCGGCGCTGATGCCGGCCAGCAGCGTGCACGACCACGCGATGCCCAGCCCGTCGGCCATGTCCTCGATGGCGAGCGGGAGCAGCGTGCCGAGGACGCTGCGCGTCATGCTCATGGCGGCGAGGGCCGAGGCCGAGTAGATGCCGTAGGCGTCGGCGACGTACTGTGTTTTTGCGGAAGGGGGGTTGGTTAGTTGGGGGTTGGAGGTGGGGGGAAGAAGCGGGTTGGGGAACGGGGGTGGGGGTTAAAAAGGGGTTGGGGGGAACAACAGAGGGAGGGGTTAAACAGGGGGAATGGTGTGGCAAAGAATAGGAGGAGAGTAGGTAAACTTACGTTGACGATACCCACGTAGATCAGGTGGTAAGCCAGACCGTAGGGGACCATGGCGGACAGGGGCACCATCCAGTGGATATCCTCGCGCGCCGTCCAGCCCAGCCACAGCATGGCGGCGACGTAGAGGGGCCCGCCGGCGCACACGAGCGGCAGCCGCAGGTACTCCTCCCGCTTGGTCGGGTGCTTTGCGCTCAGCCGCGGCGCCACGCCGTCGTACCACACGAAGAGGAAGCTGCCGATGGCGGTGCCGAGGCCCACTGTTGGTTTGTGTGTGTTAGTATGGGTATGGAATAAACTTGGGTCACAGGTATGGGCAAGGCCGGCTGGCTTACTGATGGTAAACATGATGCCGGAGATGCCGGGCGAGAAGCCGTATACGCCTTGGAAGATGCGCGGGAAGAGCTGCAGGAGCCTTGGGCGTGTTAGGACAGTGAGCGGGGCAGAAAGGTCCGGGTGCCGTGGTGAACGTACATGAAGAAGACGGCGTAGACAAATCCCAGGTATGCGCATGAGAATGAAACTACCAGCTCCCCAAAGAGCAGGCGCCACGGCCTCGACAGGGTAATTTTCTGCGTGGATGACAGTCAGTCTCTTTCCGTTATGTCATTCAGGAAACGAGGCACTCACGTATTCTGCCCAAGCGCTCTCTTGCTTTAGATCAGACGGGGCTACGAAGAGTTTTCCCGTTTCTGGGAACTCCTTATTCAGTCGTGCCGCTTTCCTCCTTAGGATAGTAGACGCTAGCGTCTCGGGCATGAGGAGGACGCCGATGAACGAGGCCACAGCCAGGGATAGCGCAATCCTGAGGCACAGCTTAGCAGCAGTTCAAGACCGTGAGGGAAAAAAAAAGAAAAAAGATTAAGAAAGCAGAAGCATACTCACCATAAAACGGCCCTCCACCCGAGCGCAGTGCTCACGTAGCCGGCCACGATTGGGGCAGCCAGGGGACCAACGAACGTTGTTGCGGACCTAACAATGATGTTAGCCTCAGAGCCCGGAGTAGTATGTCTCATCCCCTTCCCTCTCCCGGCCCACGCCCTCCATCAGCAGAACAAAGCTCTTCTTCCTGTTGTTTCCCAAGGAAACGAAAACGAGCCCAAGTCTACAAACCCCCTCTCCTCTCCACCACCACCAACCACCCAAACCCAAAACAAAAGCAACAACCAGAAAAAAAAAAACTCACCACCACATCATGACATTCCCCCTCACCACCTCCCCCTCAAACAAATCCGCAATCACCCCGCCAAAAACACTCACCGGCGGCGACGCCACCACCCCGCCCAGGAACCGCAGCACCAAAAACCCCACCCAATCCCCCTCCCGCACCGCCGCCTGGCCCAGACTCATCACCACAAACAAGCCCGCCCCTGCCACCAGCACCCGCCACCTCCCCACCAGAGGGCTCTCGCTCAGGGGTGCCCAGACCAAGGGGCCAAAGACATAGCCCGCGAGGTAGAGGGATTGCGGGAGGACGCGCTGCGGGCCGGAGGGGTCGGACACGGCGAAGATGGTGGGGAGGGAGGGGGAGAAGTTGGAGGGCAAGGTGGAGGAGAAGGAGGTGGTGGTGGTGGAGAGGAAGGCGGAGAGGAAGATTAGGGTTTTGGTGAGCTATGCGGTTGGAAGGGGGTTGTTAGTTAGTTAGTTGGTTTGGAGGGTGAGGTTTGAGAGGGGGTTGAAAAAGGGGTAAAGGCGGTGGAGGGGTAAGGGGTAGGTGGTGCTGGCAAGGGGAGAGAAAGGGGGTTGGTTAAGAGGAGGAGGATTGGGAGGAGATGGTGTAATTGGGGCTGGATAAGGGGAAGGGGCAGTAGTGGAAGAGAAGAGGGATACGGAAGCGAAAAGAGAGGTGCCAGGAGGCAGGCGAGACTGAACATCCTGAGTGGAACAAAAGAAGAGCGCTTACTGTTGACCAGTTGTGGGGGTTGGCGCGGTCATTGGGTTCGAACGAGACGACAGTGTAGTCTATTTGTGGTGAGGCCGGCAAGGACGAGTGCTGGTGGTTGTCTGTCGAAGATACCGCAGTCTCGCTCTTAGTACTGCTACTACTGCTCGAGACCGTGATGATGGGGTCTTTCTTTTCGGGCCCTCCATCGAGAGTGGCCTTCTCCATGGTTGTGATACGGGGTGATCGGCGGGAAAGGGCGGAGTAAACACCAGAGGTGGCTGGAACGGCAAAGCTGCTTGTGTCGGCGACAATTCAGGGCCGATGAGTTATGATAGCAAGCCTTTGGCGAAGATACAACAAGACTCGAGCATGGCAGCTCCCTTTTATGTCATCCCCGGAATTTAGAATCCGTCCCAGCTCACTCGCAACCCTGACATCAATCCGACACTGACACATCGTGTCTCCGATATGACGACAAGTAGGGGATTTCTGGGCTTGGCGAGCTGCCGGCGAGAGCGCAGTTGGAAGGATTCTAGAACATCTTTCCATTCTGTGTTTCTGAGTGAGCCATGTCTGAGTCTAGCACGATGATATCCTGCGCGGGCCATGGCAGCCACCTAACAGCCCTCTTCCCTGTTAGGGATGCACACAATCGGCCCCTTGAGGGCATACGGTGCAACTTGCACGATCCCTTGCTCGGCATCCCTCTTCTGGCTGGCCTGCCATCGCACTGAATGGCTTCCTGTCTCGAAAATTCCTTGTGTCATTACCCTCCGATGACGGTCCGTAGCGCCGGGCCGGAGGGGGTCCGATGGCCCTCCGGTTTCATCGGGGAACGTGGGTCAAGGCCCAGCCCTGGTTAGCGATCGTCCGGTCCGGAGGCCATCGGCGAGAGTTGATACCCAGTCGCTTAGGCGGTCCTGCTTCCCGTGCCGGCTGTGATGCTCAAGTTCGTAGCCAAAAGGCGGTTTGAGAGTAGCAATCAGCATTCCTGGAATACCTGTGAAAGGAGTGCGGCACTGACTTTGTTGATCATGATGCTCATGATGCTCATGATGCTCGACATGATTGTCGACCTCGAGTGGAGACAGAGTCCGGGAATACGGTCGGTGTGTAAGTCAGAGTCCGGAGCCAAGACGCCCCAAGCACACATCCTCCTCTGGCGGTCTGGAACATTCCCAAGTCGCAAGTTTGCCTTCCCATCACATTACGACAGCGGCCTGAGCCAGTGGTCGGGGGTTGACAAACCAATATCACCCATAGGCAGGCCAGACCAGCGCTCTCTAGGCCCGGTAAGCATACCCGGGCCATGCTGCAGGTTTTGAAGATGGAAGCGGTGTAATCAGCGAATGTCGACGAGGTGCCTGGCCAGGGAGAGCACCTCCAACAGCCGTCTCGACCGGGCCCAGACGCCCTCCGCTTAACAGGCCAGGGTAACAAGAGCCGCAATCCCATGCACAACACGAGAGATGAGGGATGTCCTTCCAAATCTAGGCCAACATTGTGCAGGAACTGGAGTCGCTCCGTGGGTCCGCTACCCCCGGGAGAATGAGCGTGAACCCGATTGGTTCCCGACAGACGCACGAGGTCATATGGCCGTTGAAGAATGTTGACGTCGGTCCCCTTCGTGCCGAGCGGTGTCTACTGCCGGGGCGGTTGTTACGATGCCGAACCGGGATATCTACACCCATGGCTCCGGTACCGTTCCGACTTTCGAGAGCGGTGCCGGCCGACTTGAAGCGACGCTTCGGCTGCTTTGAACAGACTTATCACTAAATATGCCGTGGTCAGTCACGGAAGAAGAGAGAGACCGAACCGTTCCTTAATCCTCTGCGTAAAATCCATGCTCCGTATACAATGTAAGTAGTTCTTCTAAAAGGAATATACCACCAGCAGACTCGTTCCTCCCCGTACGGTCCATTACTTTCCCCCTCATAACGCCAACTCCAGGTATCGAATGCAAACCCAACCATATCTCTTGGGCTAGCCGCAGGAATCCCGTTTCCCAAAAGTCCAGCGCCCAAAAACCAATCTCGGTCTCGGCAAACCAAAGTGCAAAACGCCCATGCCCGCCCCTTCCCCTCCTCGTAAATTGCATCGCGTCCGTGTAAGCATGATCCGTATAAGAGTGGAGGGGGTATCTCGTTCCAAAACGCCAAAGGTCAGGATATTCAGAAAAGCACCGAAACAAAACGGTTCCAGGTCTTGAAGAGGAAGTTGGCAACCAAGGCAAAGGCGCCGAGCACGCTGAAAATCTGGAGAAACTCCCAGGGGTACTTTGTCCGCACCTCGGTCTCGAGGAAGGGCTCCTGACCCTTTGTGACGGCCTCGGGGTGATTCGGGGGGAAGCGGCCAGTTGACACGTACTGCTCCATGAGGGCATCCTTCTCGTACCACCGCTCACGCAGCCAGATGTCGAACGCCTCCGGGGTGTCGAGCGGAATGTCGTCGATGCGGAAGCGGCGCCAGTAGAAGTTGACGGATTTGGGTGTCTGTCCTTTGACGTAGGTCCCTGCGAGGGTGAAGATCCTCTCGCCGAACTTACCACGACTAGAAAACAAGAAATTGTTAGTTGGTACACCCATGGAATAGGTCAACCCGGAATGGAAGGTTACATACGGGACCCCCTCGTAGGCTACGGTGCAGTCGTAAACGTAGTCAACGGTGCCCTTGAGTTCGTTGAGACAAAAGTAGGTGCCGGTGCTCCTGGGGAGCAGCATGTGCTCTGGGTCCTTGACGCCAATCTTGGCTGCCCACTTCGCCGACTTGTTCTTCCCGTTCTGTGACGCATTGGTCCCCTCGGGGAACAAGAGCAGCCACATGGGATCCAGATATTTCTTTCCATCGGGCGCCGTGTGCGATGTCTTGAGCTTTCGTAGGCGGTGGGCCATCCGGGGCTGGTCCACGGCCATCTTCCGGGACATGAAGATGAAGCCGTAAAACATCATGCCAGGCCCGACAATGGGGATGTACTTGAGCGATTCCTTCAAAATAATGAAGAGAGAGCCGTGCATCTTGGGAGTATTCGCGTAGCCGACCCACCACAGGTACAGCCAGTCGGTATAAATCTGCACATGTTAGCCCCCGAACGTTGGGACCCCAAAAACCATGTTGCGCACCTGATGGTTGGCGATCATGACCATGCGCTCGGGGAAGGAGAATTCCACCAAGCCATCCTCCGTCTTTCGAATCTGGTCGGCTACCGAGGCATCGCCGCTAATGCGTATCGTGGTCGGGCCCCACCAGTGGGTCATGGTGGTGATGAGCAGGCCGAAGGACTGCTTGGTGAGGGACATGTAGGCATAGTAGAGCTCGCGGTTGATCCAGTAAAGGGGTGCGCCGATAAGCTGGGTTGCGTGGATACTGTTGTTTTACCATCAATGTTAGCCCCTGGTTTCAAGAATTGAATCGAGGGAGGGGCAGATGGGTGGGAGGTGGGAGGTGGGAGGTTGCATACGCAGTGGCGCCGGCCAGGAAGTAGAGCGCAACCGAGACGGTCCGGAGGACTTGCACCACCTGGCCATGCTTTTCGCGACCGGACGGGTGTTCTATAGTCGGAACGGTCGCGGCGGGCGATTTGACTTCGGCCGTCATTTTGAGTCGGGGCGCAATGACGCAGACGAGTGAGGCAGACCTCGTCTGCAGCGAGAAGTGCCAAGCTTTCGGGTCAAGATCCGGGGAAGCGGTGCAAGGAAGGAGTCGGTCAGTCAGCCGAGGGGGAAATGGTATTGCGAAACTCAGGGTCGAGGAGAAGAGAGCGGTCAGATCAGACGAGCGGCTGGTGGGCCGAGTTTTGTGGTAGGTTCAAATGCGTGGTTGACACATGGAACCCGAGCAAGCACCAAAGGTACCCAGCCACAGGGACTGGACAGGCACCGACGGCGCAACCTGGAAGCTGAGCTGGTGCACCACTTGCGGGTGGATTGCTGCAGGGTCGATGACCGACGGTTCCGGTGAGATGGAAACTCCCGTGTATGTACATGTACCCAAGTACGAAGTACACACAAAGAGAGGCAAAGAGGTAAAGAGTCGGACAGCTCGTCACAGATTCCATCCATCAACGGGCACACACAACCACAACCTTACAGCAAAAAAAGCCCAACGGTTTTAAACCTCGTGTGGCGCAGCTGCTATTGAGGGCATTGTCAATGATATCTGGCCCAGAACGGGGACCAAAAACTCGATAGATTGTGAGGCTGATCAGGTGGACATTTTCCAAAGTCGGTCGGGACGGGGTCTGCCTGACTTGCGTGATGGAGAAATGGAGGAACAACCTGGAAGATGCATGTGCTCCATTACTGATTGCTGCTGCACTGCTGCTGCACTGCTGTCAAAGCTGCTGAGTGTGTGCGGTTATCCCCTGCAGTAGCCCCACCATCATACCGACCACCGCTGGCAGCAGGCAGCCTGTCATGAGCTTGAACGAGCTTGACTTGCTCCATTCCCGGACCTTGCAGGGCCCGACCGGAGTTGCTTGCATTCCGAACGCCGTGATTGGGTCTTCTCTCTGGCTACGTGGGTACTGTCGGCTCAGATCACAAGGGCAAAACTCCGTTGTTCGTTCTTGGCAGCTTGGGAAGCAGTGGGAAGCTCCCAAATTCCATCATTCCATCAGATCCACCCCTCCATCCCACCAAAACGACCCATCTTGAACCCGCGAGCGAGCTTCGGAGATATCGCCGCCAAAAATATACGGAACCGGACCCAGCTGACCCAGAACTTCAACACCACGCCGACATCGCAACCGGAGAGTACAACCGTGACCAGCGCCATGTCGGGATGTCGGGGTCATTTCTGGCTCGAAACCGCCGCTCCTGTTTTGTCACCGCCGTGGCCTTGAACTCGTCCACCATGGGCGCTCTCAAGGGCAGTTGTTGGCGGCTTGGAGGAAGGGCAGCAGTTGGGGGATACCGGCTGTTCTCCGTCTCGACCACCCGCAGCCAGATTCTCCATGTCGCCGCTCTCCCAAACCGGACCGTCCCCCATTACCAGCAGACAAAAACTTCGTCGTTGCTTTCGCTGCACTGGCCACAACCGCCCAAGAACATCTTGCTCATGCCCAAGCTACATGCACCCAAAGTCACGGGCAGGGCCATCGAGTTTGCCAAACACATATACAACAACTACCCGGGGCTCAACCTCATCTTCGAGAGCCACATCGCCAACGACATTCACGAGACACTGCCGTTTCCCATCTACACCACCGACCCGAGCGATGCCCCGACGCTGTTTGCCAAAAAGATCGACCTCGTCACTACCATGGGTGGCGACGGAACCATCCTACGGGCGGCGAGCCTGTTCTCCATGCACAACAGCGTACCGCCGATACTGTCCTTTAGCATGGGCACCCTCGGCTTTTTGGGGGAGTGGAAGTTCAGCGAATACAAGCGAGCCTGGAGGGAATGTTACATGAGCGGCTGCTCCGTGGCAATCGAAGACCTCGGCGACCCGCACACCAACGCAGCCGTAGCAGGCACGCAACAAGCCGGCGTCACCTCCGACTTCGCCCCGCTCTCCGGCTGGGACAGCGTCCGCGGCAACGGCCAGTGCATGGGTTTAAGTCGGACCTCCAAGGTCCTTCTCCGGAACCGCCTCCGGGTCGGCATCTACGACAGCAACGGCCGCAATATCAACGAACAGCTCCTGCCCACCTCGACCGCCGAGCCCGACCTCGGCAGCAGCAGCGGCGGCAACGCCGACGTTGCCAACACCACACTGAATCCACCCTACCTCCACGCCATCAACGAAGTCTCGATCGACCGCGGCTCGCACCCGCACCTAGCCATCATCGACATCTACGTCAACTCGCATTTCCTCACCGAGGCTGTCGCTGACGGCATCCTCATCAGCACGCCGACAGGCTCCACGGCCTACTCCCTCAGCGCGGGCGGCTCCATCGTGCACCCCTTAGTAAAATCCCTGCTCATCACCCCCATCAGCCCGCGCAGCCTCAGCTTCCGCCCGCTCGTCCTGCCGCTGCACACCAAGGTCGTGCTGAAGCTGAGCAAGCGGAACCGCGGGCGCGAGCTGCCTGTGAGTATTGATGGGAAGAGGCGGGTGGGGGTGACGATTGGGATGGAGGTGCGTGTGGAAGGGGAGCGCCTGGAGAAGGGGAATGAGGGTGAGGGCTGGCGCGGAGGTGTGCCGTGTGTTATTAGGGCGTCGTCGACGAGGGGTGGTCGCGACGAGGGCGGGATTGCCGAGGATGATGATTCGTGGGTAGGCGGGCTGAATGGGTTGTTGAAGTTTAATTATCCGTTTGGGGAGCCGCCTGAGGAGCCGTAGGGCTTTCTGTTGTATGACATGACGTGGCATGACATGACATGGGCTGGGATGGTATGGAGAACTTGATACCCTAAAATAAATGTTGTATACAGAGGCCGGCGCGTCTGCTGGTTTCGGTGTTGAACTAACAAGCTGAGGCGAGACTCCAATCTTGACCATGTTTGTGCCATCAGCGACGACCTCACCAACGCTACCGAACTAACAAGTACAAACCTATTTGAACTGAACCCACGCCAATACGGGACCCTCGCAGCATGATCAAGAACCGGTACCAACTTGATATCGAAGAGAGCGAACACCAAACGGCAAAGCGGTCCAACAAAAAGAGCACACAAGTTCGGCCTTTCAGCAAGCCATCATCCATTCGTTCGTTACACCTCATTAATCCCTACTACATACAGCCATCAGACGGCATTTCATCAACATTGCCCCTATCCCAGGGACCTAGCTACCCTAACCAACAACCACCCCCCTTTCTATCCTTCAAACCCGCTCACAGCGCAGCAACAGCGCCCAACAGCATCATGCCAAAGCTGCCCACAGCCCCAACCACCGCCGCGCCAGCCGTGTGAATCGACGACGTCGCCGGCGGCGGCGTATCATCATCATCATCATCGCCACCCGTAGGCGACGGGATGGCACTGCCCGTCGGGCCGGGCGTGACCATCGATCCGCCCGACGACGACGTCTCGGTCGGCTCATCGTCATCATCTTCGCCATCATCACCACCATCATCCTCACCGTCGTCGCCGGGCGTCTCGGTCTCGGTCGGGGTCGGCTCCGGCGCGGCGGACGTGGTGACCGTCACGATGGTGGTGGTGGGAGGGGGAGGGGGAGGCGTCTCGCCGCCGTCGTCACCGTCACCGCCGTCGCCGCCGCCAACGTCGGCGCAGAATTTCTCGGTGGCGGGGAGGACTTCGTCTGTTTTTTTTTTGGTTAGTGGTGGTGGTGGTGGTGGTGGTGGATGGGGTGGTATTATCGTGTGGGGTGGTGGGAGGAAGGGAAGGGAGAGGGGGAAGACGGGGAAGGGGTGAGAAAGGGGAAGGCGGTGGGAAAGGGGTGGGAATAGGGGAAAGGAGCAGGAGAAGGTTGCGAAAAAGAGAGGGACGCACTCAACGCGGTATCGATACCGCACTTGTCAACGACACACGGGGTGGCGGCCTGCTTGACGGCCTCCATGTTCTCGCACACGCAGGCAAAATCGGTCGCCTCGCACGAGGTCGTGCCGACGGCGTCGATGATGCAGGGCAGCGCGCACTCCGGGAAGATGGAGATGTCCTGGGCCGAGGCCGACGAGGCGGCGGTGGCTAGGACGAGGGCGGCGGTGCTGTACTTCATCGTGGTGGTTCTGAGGGTGGGTGGGTGGTATGTTATGTGTGTGTGGGACAAGGCGAGGTTGAGACAACGAGCGTCTGTGGTCTGATCTGGTCACGTAACGAGTGTGATGGGGAGAAGAGCGAGAGGGAGAACAAGGCCCGGGACGGTGGACGGTCTTTTATACGGCGGCGTTGGCCCTACATCACGGCCAAGACTACACTTCCTCGTGTCATGGCAGACCAGACGAACACGATCGAGCTCGGCGCTAGGGAACGAGTGGAGACACACTATCCAACCTTTCGTGAAGATGTTGGGAGACGGGCGCGTGAAGGTCCTTCATTGGCGGGTCGGGATAGACCCGATGAGAGGCGAGAAGCTTCCCTGTTCCTGAATGTAACTTCCCCCGGATTGAGCGCCACAGGGACCGTCAGCCAAGTTGAAGGATCAAATCCGGGGAAGTGGGACGTTGCATATGATCGCGGGAAGGGGAACCTCGGCCCCATTACGCGGTGTGGCTGTCTAAGTTTGATGACTCTCCGAAACGGTTGTCCTCCCCGAGCTTTCAGCTGATCGTGTAGCTCCAAAAACGTGCCTCTGATTCCTCAACCTGGCGAGAGGAAGTACTATTTCTGAGGCCAATCCTTCCGTCTGCAACAGTGGCGTGGTGGGAATGGTCGGTGTGGGCAGGATGACCCCAGTTGGGTTGGACTGTTGGGTCGGCTTCTGAGATTGTTTATGCTCGATATTGTCCACCAACGAGGCCGAGTATCCGGCCAACCCCTCCATAGAAAGAAGCACATGAGGGAGTGTTTGTGACCGGTGTCCCTGTGTTACCTCATCGTTTGATTGGAACATTAACGAAATAATAAAAGTACCTTACCCTTCAGGACATGTCCGGTTGAGAGTAACCATTGCCAATCAACGTCATATCTTGACGAACTCCCTTTCCACATCCGCGCACTAATTCATCAACAAATTACTTCCCCATCACAAGCACCACTCCTCAAGAGGAACATGGAAAAGGTCGAATGAAGTGGCAACCCCCCTCCTCACCTCCACCCCTCCACCCTGACATGCAAAGCGGGCCGTGACCCCCAGATCCAGTCTAGCGTCCCGATGGATGGCAAGGCACTGGCAGGGGAAACAGGGGGACTCGAGCCAAATCTGTGGGGAAATACCCTACCCCATCTGTCTCCCCGCATCAACTTCCTGCCTTTCCTGTCCCTGAACATCGCCCAGCTGCAGCTGCCAGATGCCGAGGCCGACCACCAAGAAAGTGCCAAGAGGCATATGATTGTGTTGGGATTCTTCACTTTTTTGCCCGTGCTTTCAGGTTGGTTGTTGGTTGTTGGTTGTTGGTTGCTTGGTCTGGTTTAGTGCTCAACCATCATTGACATTGATGTGAAGGATGTGTTGTTAGTTGAAGTAAAATAAACAATCCAACTAGCTATGCCTTCCAATACCTCCATTGTCTTCTTTCCGTCGGCTTTCCTTACCTTGGGAACACCATTAGTTCAACATCATAATAGACGTCAAAGCCCAAGAAGCTCATAAGGAGTGAGCATCACACAACAAATAAGGAATAAGGAAAAAGAAAATAGAAAAAGATTTAGAGTGCCCGTGCCAGGAAGAGGATTTGTACTTACAATTTTGTGTTTTGTGCTTCCCCCTTTTAGGGTCAATTTTTTTTGTTATTTTGTTCACAGCAATGCAGTGGTTTTTCTGTTGTTCGAACGTGAAACACAGACCAAAGCTCACGCGCCAGGCCAACACAAAATCACACGTTATGTGCCTGGGTTGAACAGTTAGCCTCTGCGTAGCAGTTGAGGGGGCAAGGACTTTTGTGGAAGCTCTGACACTACCACTAGGCCGCGGGCACTCCTAGTTTTGTTGGAATTGACTTGCTGGGCTGGTAATTATAAGGTGCGCTTTGGTTGAACATGTGTGGACAGTTCAAGGTGTGTCGACAGTGTCATGGCGGTGGCATGGCGGTGTCAACGAAGGTGCTTAGGACTTGTCAAAACATTACAGGACTCCTTGGCCTGATCGCATACCCCGGCCTGCTCACCAAAAGACACCGTGAGTCTGTAAACTGACAACCCAAGGCATATAGTTATTGGGACTTACAGGTGAGTGGCATCCGAATGGCAAAGCCTATTGCCTATTGCTAAGGTTCATGACTAATGGTCGTCCAGAAGGCCTATTGTGTATCTCTAAGGCACAAATGGAACTGTCCTAAAGGGGATTTGGGTTGATCCATGTTAGCAGAGTTCACCAACACTAAATACCTAAGTTCCTTGCCTGTGACAAATAACCGACCTAGTGAAGTGGGAAGAGGTCGAACCAAGGCTCCATGCTCACTCATCGAGAGTGATAAAGACCATGACGCCTTGGTCACTACACCCTAGAAGATAAGCCTGTGATGTCTTGCTGCTGCTCATCTCCTGAATGAATCAACAGCAGAAGCTCACTGGGGGATGTTTCTGAGAACCTGTGGAACGGTGAAACGGACACTCGCAAATGAAGAGGGGTACCAGTCAGACTGCTTGACCGAGTGAAAAGGGACATAACCCCAAAAGTCTTGTTACCCCTGACCAGGATATCGTTTACCATGCACTGCTCGTCCGACCTCCCACAATTTCCGTCGGAACACGTTAAGGAGATACACAGTGAATCAGCCTTATACATAACTACGGTCTTCAGGCCGCAGCACACACAGGGAGCGATAATACTTCTCACGGGCACAACAAGCAGCGGGGTAAAGCTTCCTCAAACACAACCACAACCGACTTGCAACCAGCAACTCCCAACAAAAGCATCGTTCACAAAATCGACCAAAGGAAGCACACAAGCATAGAGGCCATCAACTCAAAAGGCCATCAATCCAAAGGCCATCAACTCAAAAGGCAAGGCAAGGCAAGGCACACCAAGGCAAGGGCAAAAAGGAGCAACTTTTAGCATTGACCAACGCCCACATCCAATGCATAATCTATGGACAACACTCGGCAAGGGCAGGGCAGACACGACAAAAAAAAACACGCGCCCACCCCGACACAAGCAAGAGTAAGTAAGGTCAGTCAGACAACGCCGCAAGCCACACCAGCGCCGCTCATCGACACTAGAGAACACACAGAGAGAAAACCAGGCCCAAGTCCAAGCCCAATCCCAAGCCCAATCCAGCCCACAGCAGACAGGCAGCAGACAGCAGACAGCAGGTAGCAGACAGCAGCCAGCAGGTAGCAGCCAGCAGCCAGCAGGTAGCAGATGGCAGCCAGCAGGTAGCAGACGGCAGACAGCAGGTAGCAGGTACAGCCCGGCAGGCCCGACGACGCCAAGAAACATATCACAGCCTCAGCACCGCACACAATGACCTGACCCAACCAGCTAACCCGGCGCCACCCAGCCAACCAACCCAACCAACCCAACTAGCCTGCCAGCCTGCCAGCCCACTGAGTAACTCAGATCGGACTGACCGCCTCACCCAGGGACGCGCCACTGCCACTGCCCGAGCGCACGCTACTGCGGCCCGAGCCGGCGGACCCGAACCCAGCGGACCCGGAGCCCGACGACCCCGACCCCGACCCAAACGCAAACCCGCTCTTGTTGTGGTTGTTGCTGTTGTTGTTGATGTTGTTGTTGCCAACAACAACATGGAAGCCGGGCGGCGGGCCCCGTAAGGTGGTGGTGGCCATGGCCATGCCGGCAGGTGTCCCGTAGGCGCTGCTGCTGCCGCCGCCAATGCCGCCGCCGCTGCCGCCGAGGAGTCCGCCGCCTCGGTGGTGGCCGATGGGCGCGCCGACGACGGTGCTGGCGTTGTTGAGGCTGCCACTACCGCCGCTGCCGTGGTCGTCTTCGTCGGTGGACTGGGTGAAGCCCGAGACGTCGCTGAGCATGGAGGAGGAGCGGCCGCGCATCCGGTGAGGCTGCGGCGGGGTGTTGAGGGCGGCTTGCATCGGGGTCGAAAAGGTGGAGGAGAGCTGGGCGTGGGCCATGAGGGGCGTGGCGTGGGTGGACATGGGCATCGACACCGGCGGCCACGCGGGCTGCTGCTGGGCGGTGAACTGCGGGGCGGGGATGGTCGCCCAAGGTCCGGCGGACGTGAAGTGGTTCGGCTGCGGGCCCATGTCGTACGAGGGCTCTTTCTGGAAGCTTGCCAGGTACTCCTGCATGTGGGCCGCCATGGCGTGGACTTGGGCTTGTTTGGTGGCGTTATTGAGACGCAGGGCCTGGACCCTGTCTCGGAGATTCTGCTCGGCCCTCGCCAGTTCCGCGGCGAGGTTGGCGCGCTCCTGACGACGCCGCTCGGCCTCGTTGAGCCCCCTAGCATTGGCGTCCGTTATGCGCGCGTGCTCGTCGTCAACCTTGGCGATGCGAGCGGCAATCTTGTTCCTCTTCGCCTGCAGGCTGGCCTTCTCCTCATCCAAGGCCTTGAACTGCTTGTCGATCGACGACTTGAAAGTCTTGAACGATGCCCGGGCCTTATCAAACTTGGTCTTCTCTGACGTCCACTCGTCATGCTTGGCGCGGTGCTCCTTGACAAGCTTCTCCGGTACTGCCTCGAGCTCTCTAAGCTGGGCCTCAAGCTCGCAGGTGGATTCTTCGGCACGTTTCTCCTGGATCTTGTTCTGAGCGATCTTCTGTCGCAGTTTCTCGTCGTCACCCCCCGCCGACTGCACCGCTGATGTGAGCTTCTCGATCTCCTTCCGGGTAGCGTTTATCTTCCGGTTATTGTCCTTCCGGACAGCCTTGAGGCGAGCCTTTTCGTCGGCCAGCTTCACCTCGGCTGCCGCAATCGAGGCTCGAAGCGTTGTGGCCGGGGAGTCATGGCGCGAATGTGACCGCGGCTTGTTAGTGGGCGCAGCTTCCGTGTCCTTGCTCTTCGCCGCGACGGTTCGGATGCTTGTCGAAAACAGCACCTCACCTGTCCGTGTGCTGATGAACTCGCACTCGTAATTGGATAGAGGGGTCAGACCATAAATGTCGCCGGTCCAGCGCGTGCCCTCGTAATTTTCCTCCTCTGGGCTTTCTATCGGGATAATGCGCGTCGGCTGCCAAATCGCCTTGTTGACTCGGACGTAGAATGGCTTGGAAGCGTCGATCCCCTGCTTGCTCTCTTCGAGCGGCACGTCGTCGTCCTCAACGTCCGGAAAGTGGCTGGTGTTGAAGCAAACCTCGTCGCAACCGACGTAGCAGATCCAAACTTGCTCGGGCTGGGTGTGAAAGGGCGCGTTGCCGAGGTTGTGGATATCGGTGGCATTGGAGCCGGCCGACTCGCTTGCTGCGTGCGACAGCTCATACTCCTTAACCATGACAATCTTGGTGCTAGCAAGTGCTGCCCATAATGGCTGCTTGATCCGGACCTGGGCGCTCTGTTTCCTCCTTTTCTTGCTGGTGAGATGCGCTGCGCTTGTCTGTAGGTGAGCGTCGCTGTCAGCCGCCATGAGGGCGACATCAGAACAGCCTTCTCCCGGCAACGACACCGTCTTGCCAGACTCCGGGTCTAAAAGGCCCTGTGACTGCAAGTCCCGCCGTTCCCTGCGCAAATACCATTCCCTAATGCATCGAACAATGCCCTGAGTAAGAATGTGAATCGCCAAGACGCTCCTCACCCATCCGTAGGGGCCCTTCTTGTCGAACATGCGTAAACCCGGCCCCGCATCGGAAGACAGAAGACGGGTCGAGCCAAATATCGTTGTAAACCGAGACAGCCCATTCCACTTTTGGATCCAATGCGTCACGCCGACAATACCAACACAGAGCACAATACCGGGGGTCGTTCCCTGCCTGGATGTGCCTCCGCCTCCTAACGTATACGAGATGACAACCTGGGCAAGATCCAGTATGAACTGCTGAACCGGTGCCCAGAGGAACAGCCAGATGAGTAACATGATAACATCCATCCAGATCAATGTCCACAGAGAGGGGATGCCCTGGCTGCCGTCAAAGATTTCGGTGATGCTGAGACCCGAGCTGGTGGTCACCGGAGGGACGAAGGTGAGAACAGTAAAGAGCATGTAGATGGTGGCCAGGACGGCGGGCGACGCCTGCATGAGGATGATCAAGATGGCAATGGTGTCGGCGAGGGGGCAGGACCGCAGCACGGTGATGGCGAGATCCAGGGGGCCCGGGTCGCGGTGCACATTGGTATTCTTCGCATCGTTGACATCGATCCGCCGATGGGTCGCTTCGGAGACGTCATGCGTGGAAGCGGCGGGGAGCGAATCGGTGGACGAGGATTCGGAATAGGTGCCAAGGGAGCCGCGGCGCAGCAACTCGGTCGCCCGGTGTTCAGGAGCCATGTCGTCGAGGTGTGCGGCGAAACCGTTCAGAGTACTGGGAAGAGGGGGGAGGGGCGGCACCGAGGCGCTGTCGACGGCGAGCTTGGAGCCGTCATCGAGCTGGGTTTGGCTCTTTCGCTTGATGACGCGCTTGCCGGGGCCTACCAGGCCATTCTCGTGGCGGGTGTCGCGCTGATTGCTCGCTGCCTGGTGTCGCTTTGCTGAATTTGACGCGCGAGGCATGCGCATCCACTGACCCAGAAGCGAGTTCTGAGCCAGGCCAACAAGGGGGGGGTTGAGGTCGAGACGGCGTGGTGGGGGTGGAGGGAGAGTGCACAGAGGCTAACTTTCGCAATGCAAAATCCAATCGATCACGTCCTCCAGGTCTCCTTTCCTCCTCGAGTGACGGCCAAGAAGTCGTACACGATAACGGCCGGCCTGTGATCGCACATGTGGGATTCGAGGTATAGACTCGGTAGCGGGGAGGTTTCGCCTGGACACGGTGGTCGTGGCGGCGGACCCAGAAAATGCCGTGCTAAATGCTGGGGGGTCCGGATCGAGGCGATGCAGGTCGGTTGGTTGTGTTTAAAAGGAGAAAAGCGGATTTTTTTGGATTGGCGGCTGACGGGAGGATTCGAGCACAGTGTCGGTTCCATTCCAGCGCACCTTGGCTCCATGGCTCCATGGGACGGGTGCTGTGGGAGTGTGGGCCAAGGAACGAAATGAGTCTCTCTACAAAGTCGCTCCAGCACTGTGGGCCTGTGGCAAGCCCCGTTCAGCGCGATGCAAGGTACATGGCAGTACAAACTGTAGCGTCCCATTTCAACATGGAAGTGAGTCAGGTCAAGACAAGCAAATCCAATCCGATCAGTCCAGATGAGGCTCTAACATTGATCGACCGGGGCAGTGAAATCGGATGTCCATCACAGCGCTTCCCGAGACCTCGGATACCTCCTCGAGTAAGGTATCAAAGGAGCGCCCCGGCTTGTTGGGCCGTTGATCCCGCGAAGGAATCCATGTTTGGCTGGACTTTGCCGGTAAACGGTGGGGCCACCTTGATTTTGAAGTTGGCTGTGGATCGTGAAAACGACGGATTTGGTGGATTTCAAGTTCGCTTCAAATTTCTAACGGCCATCGGCGCTCTCGCCGGCGGCTGGATACGCACCAATCGCAAGGTTTCTGGGGGTCCGAATTGTTAGGAGGTGGTAACCATTACCCAAAAAACGACCCCCAACCCGGGCGAGAAAACTGTGCGACCCCCACAGGCCTCTCTTCAATTCTCTCTCGATTCACGCAGCCATCAAATCAATCTCTTACACTGCACAGTACAAAAGACAAGCAGCTTGTTATCGGAAGGAGTGCCGAATGAGACCACAGCGAACCAACCCCGAATCCATATGGCAGGATGCGGGGGAGCGACTTCACCACGCCGATCACTGCTTGATATCGGGCGATAATCCAAATAGCCTTCAGACGCCCCGCGCAGGCCACACACTGCCGCCGGTATCTCCTGATTTCGACATGACATTTTCAGGCGTGGTCAAGAGCGGAATTCTTTTTACTGTGTAGACCCGGAACGCAAGCCCACAAGGCAGAAGCGGCTCCACATTGAAGACCCTTCAACAGAAACTTCAAATTCAAGCCCACAACGCTTGGGGCAGGGTTTGATCCTCACCCATGGCGACCTCGAGACGATGTCTTTTGGCCCGTCTTACACAGTACAGCGTATGCAGCAGGGCGTGTCTGCTCTGATTCAAATCGATATGAGTATCGCACCACATGCCCAGGCAACCCTTCGCAAACCCCTCAGTGAGCAGGACCTCATGTCGAAAGTCAAGCACGCAGACGCAGACACAGACGCAGACGTCGATCTCTTTCGGCATTTGAACCACACCCGCTTTCCCGGATTGGCCAGACTGATCTCTTGGCCCACCAACCCCGGCATTCAGGATGACCACCTTCCTTCTCGGTCCAAGTGCGACATGCCCTTGGACGAGAAGAAGCAAACGATGGAAGCCCGTGACGCCAGCTTCGCAGACCCAGGCGACTCGCGTGCTCACGCGTGGTTCACGTTCGCCCAGTGACAAACATCAGACTGCGCAGCGGTTGTTGCTCCGCAAATCCCGCAGCCAGACACACGGGGCGGAGCTTGGCGATCGTTTTGGAGCCAAGCTTTCGCATGCAACCCGTCTGAGTTTCTCTTCTTTTTACCCGCTGTGATTGGATCTGGCCGTTTGGCTTGTGGAGTCCAGGGTAGCATTGCGAGGGCGGCTTGATCTCCACAGTGCTTGAGCGTCTCTGTGTCCAGAGTTTCTCGTCCACCAAGAAGACGCCGAGCTCACTCCGCTCGTTCTCCGACAACCGTTACCAATTGAAGTTATCATGGGACGGTTTAGGGCGGGACGTCGCGGTACCAGCTTCTTCAGGATATCATATCTCCTCGGGCAATCTCCTTTCCTTGTTGAGCCACGTGGGTGATCGCGTGCTTTGCCGCCGCCTGGAGGCTATCAAGGACCCTTGACTATATCGATTCCAGCATAAGAGGGGTTTATCAGTCCCCCTCCCCAGCACGAGCCATGAAGGCGTCCAGCCGTGCGAATCAAGGGGTTTTCCGGCTGGACAAGCCACTCCCGGCTGTCGACATCGCCACCACTGGGCCAGAGACGCAGCCACTCACGGGAGAAGCTCGCAGTAGAGTGCATCTGTGCCAACCTTTCGGCTCTTGCGACCAAGCTCCAAGGCGGTTATCAGTCACGATATAAATCCAAACGCCATTGCTCGAGTAAAGGCAGGCCCGCTCTATTCTAAGAGTACATGTCGTCTATACACACAACCACCCACGTCGGACCTCATTGACTCCCCTTTGAACCCCCCATATCCTCGACAGCATCTGGTCTATTCCAAGTCTCGCCCTCCAGCCGATCAACAGCCGCGTACAAACCAAAGATCCGCGACCTCGCTTGCAGCATGGCCTGCTCCTGCAGCTCCCACGTCTCCTGAAACCTCTCCAGCATAAACCCAGGCATGCTCGTCTTGCCGGCCTTCTTGTAGTCGTAGATGACGATGTCCTCCTCCAGCCGGCAAGCAACGCGCCTGTGGCGGTGCGACAGCACCACGCAGTCGAGGTAGAAGGAACTCGGTGCGGGTTCCCCCTCGGGCCGGGCCCGCAGCTTGTGGTAGACGGAGATCCTGTCGGGGTACACCATCGGCTAGTTTAGACGTCTTGGTTAGCCAACCATCGATTGGGCCTGGTCTAATACTGAGGGTCGACAAAGTGAAGTGACGTACAAACTTGAAATCGGCCTTCAGGCTGCGCATGATCAGCCCCGTCGAGACGGGCGCCATCAGCTCGCGCCACTCCTTGCGATGGGCCGGGTCGACGTGCACGGCGAAGTTGGTGATCCAGTTCACCCGCGCCGACTCGGCGAAGCGGTAGTAGTTGACGTTGTTAACGTGTGCCTAGGGGGGGGGCAGTCCGTGTCAGCGGTTCATGTCTTCCCATTTCCGTGTTCTTCCCACCCCACACCAAACACATGGTCGAGTTGGAGGGGTGGGATGGGGATATACCCACGAAGGTGTCCATCTCGCCCCAGGCGATCTCTCGCGCCTCCAGCCCGCGCCGTCCGCCCGTCAGGAACCCCTCGCTGCTAGCCAGCAGATCCCTCCACTCGTTCGCGATGACGCGCAGGACGGCGGCCGCCTGCGAGACTTGCTGGGCGTTACAGCCGAAGGCGAGGCACTTGCCGATGCGCGCGGGCAGCTCGCTGGTCCATCGTGGCGGAGGGAGCGAGAGGGATTTCCCATTCTCAGGGGTGGTTTGGCTGGTATTGGCACGCGCTGTGGTGGTGGTGGCGGCGGAGAAGGGCCGGCGCAAGGAGAGGGGTTGTGCTGGTGCACGGCGGCGGCATGCGCTCCCCGCGATCCTCGTGGTGGTTGGGCGGGCGGCCATGGCTGGTTGATTTGGGGGGGGTTGGTGGGGTCAATCGGTCTGATTAGGTTGTTGTTACATGGGACGACAGGAACGGTAACACACAAGTTCAATTGTTTGTTTCAACCTGCGCAACTCCAAGCTTCAGGGGAAGCACGCAATGTCTCCTCCGGCCATCCTTCGTCGGTCACCATCGGCTTCGGGCCCTCGGCAGGGCGGAGAGCGAGGGACAAGGTGGGGCGTTACCTCCGGGTCATGTCAACCGGCGTTAGGTACTGTACCATCATGGACATTTAGTTGAACCTCACCTGCAGGCTGCAAAGACGGGAAATAAATATATGTTAATTGCGAGAACCAGATAACTGAAATTTGCAAATGCTTCATTTTGTACATGGTGTAAAATCATATATGCTCGAAAATGGCCAACCCCAGCTACGAGTCCGCGCTGTTGTTGTTCGCCAAGACTCAATTGAGCATGTCGTCACTCGTGCAACTGTTGCAACCCCAAGACTAAACACCAAATGCCACCATTTATGCTTTAGGCCAGTACCTAAGATATCCAACACCGTCACAGCTGCAGACCATGAACGAGATATAACATCAATAACCCATCCAGCACCATGTCTCCGGCCCCAAACCCCGAACTGAGACGGCAGGTCATTGCCATTTACAAGCGCAAGTCATTCCTCCCTCCGCGCTCTCGTCACCATGCGCGTTTACCCCGGATAGGTCATTACCACTTACACTAGTTGTTACCGGCAGAACTCCTCCACCTCGGCCGTGACTATCCCCAGGGTTACGACTTCTTCCGCCCGCGGCTACACCGGGCCTTCATGGCCAAGGCGAACCTCACAGACGAAGGGGAGATCCGGGAGGGCATCGCAAGAGCCGACTTTGTAAGGAAAGGTAATGTTGCCATTGTGCTTAGGGTCCCCTCACGTACCGGGCAGCGGCGGACATATCGGAGGCATTTTTAGTAAAGACTAGGACTGAACTAACGGTGTGAACCCGCATGATAGAGATTGAAGCGCTGTAAGTTTGATAAACCCACTCGCTATCTCAAAGTACACATCCCTCATACATATATTCGCACCTCATCCGTTTCACCATTCCCACAAACAAATTCTAATCCCTTGCTCCGAGTCTCGCTGATTACCCCATGCCCAGGTACTACCTCAAACGCTACCGGACACTACGAAAGAGATACGACGGAGCATAGCAGGACATCAAACGCACCCATGATCGAACTGTAAATAGATAGCAAGCGAGTACAAGCGGCAGTATAACATTCACAGATCCATGTAATACATCAGAACTCATCACCCCGTCCCTCGCTCCTAGGCAAGAGGAGCCCAGTGAACCAGCCACCAGAGACCTCCCGCCGCCTCGTTACCAACATCTCCTACAC
Source organism: Chaetomium olivaceum (assembly GCA_039881045.1). Classification (NCBI taxonomy): domain Eukaryota; kingdom Fungi; phylum Ascomycota; class Sordariomycetes; order Sordariales; family Chaetomiaceae; genus Chaetomium; species Chaetomium olivaceum. Next base: position 120,157 of record JAYWVB010000056.1, on the reverse strand, counting down.
AATACAACCAAAAAAAGTACACGGGGAACCCACACCTCCAGAATCACCTCTTCCTCGCCCACCACGCCCCCACCTCCAAACACTCCCCCCAGCTCGTGCCATTCTCCCTCACCAAATCATTCATCATCTTCCCCATCCACGCATCCCACTCATCCTGACTCTTGCCACTCGCCTCCCGCAGCACCGGCTCCATGGCCTGGATCATCTGCACCACGGTAATCAGCGCCGTCCTTCTCAACGCCGCAGCCGCCGGCTCCAGCCCCCTCGTCGTCCCACCACCCTCCCCACCACCAGCCACCACCAGCAACACCAGCACCACCATCCTTGACACTCCCCCCCGGCGAAACCCCACCACCGGCGCCTCGACTGCGCGCCTTGGTCTCGATATAACTCTTCCCGTCCTTGGTGACCACGCCGCCGACGCCTTCGCGCTCCCACCTGATCTCGCTTAGCGGCACGGCCAGCCGGCGCGATCCCAAGCCCACAAGCACCTCGGCCTCCTGCAGCAGGAGGGGCCCGACCACGGTGCAGGGCACGGCGCACAGGGCGCGCGACTCGAGCGCGCGCGACGCCCAGGCGTTGTACTCGACGAGGAAGTTGTTGAGGGGCGTGGAGAGCGGCGTGTTGGTGGTGATTATGTAGGCGCCGCCGATTGTGTCTGCGGAGGGGGAGGAGGAGGGGGGGGGGGCGTCGCCGTTGGTGCTGGTGGCGCTGCTGGAGGGTGGGGGGTGGGGGGTGTGGTTGTTGTTGTTGTTGTTGTTGTGGTTGTGGTTGTTGGTGGGGGTATTGTTGTTGTTGTTGTTGTTGTAGGGGGAGGCGGTGGCGATTGTGGTTGTGGGGGAGGGCGCGGTAAGGTCAAAGTCGTCGCCGTCGCCTTCGGTTGGGCCCGACGTGGTCGCGATGTCCGGGACGTGCGGGCGGAGCATGCGCACCAGGTGGTCGGTTTCCCAGACCTCGATCGTGCCGCCCGGGGTGAGGATGCGGATGTATTCTTCAATGTAGGCCTGTTGCATGTTGGTTGGCGTGACGAGCGTCATGTCCTTGACCATGAGGAAGTCGAAGCTGTTGTTGGGGAAAGGGAGCGGTAGCTTGCGGATGTCGTGTTGCACGAAGCGCCAGTTCATTGACTTGTCCGGTCGCGTGTCGGCCGCGGCATCGCTGGAGGATGCGTTGGGCGGCAGCGCGACGATGTCGACGCCCGTAAATGATATGTCTTTGTGCTGCCCGCGCGCTTCGTAGTGCTTGTAGCACATGGTGCTCCAAAAGCCGGTCCCGCAGCCAATCTCCAGTATCCGCGGTGGCGGTTTGTGGGCAAAGGCCGGGGCGCAGATCGGCGGCCGAACAATTGCATCAGGAGTATCGTCTTGAGGCTCTGGCGGTGCAGCTCTTCGAGATCGACGGGTAAGGGGTATGGTAGGGACGGGTCGGCGAGGTAGGTCCGCCCGTTGCGGACGACGAACGGTCGGTGCAGGTACGCCGAGTCGGATACGTGCTCGCTCGAGTACATGGTGCGATTGCTCGTCGTCGTGACGCCCGAGACGCTGGATATGCTCTCGGCCCGAGCGCCGCCGTTCCCGGGCATCCTGCCCGAGCCGGACTCTGCGTATGTCGAAAGCATGGCGCCGTGCTGCTGCTGCGCGCGGCGGTCGGGAAAGGCGACGGCGGCGATGACTGCGCCCGGGTTGCCAAAGGTATGACCGGCCGTGGCGGTGGTGGCGGAAGCCGGGGTGCGGGCGGAGGCCGGTTCGGAGTTGCTGCCGGCGCCGAAGTGATTGGAGGATGCGTCGGCGGTGTTGAGTCGCGGCGTCGCCGGCAGCTGCTTGTCCTGGAAGTATTTGAACGACGAATGCATTCGATCTCGTTCGCGGGTCGAATTATGGCGCGCCGCGGGGTGGTGTTGATGGTGATGGTGATGGTGATGGTGCTCGGCGATAGAGTCCGCACGGTCTCCCAAGCCGGTCGACGTCACTGGGTCGCCGTCGGCACCGGCCGACGACTGCTGCTGCTGATGCAGCTGCAGCCACCCAGCGCTGCCCGTGCCCGTGCCCGTGCCTGTGCCTATGCTACTGTTGTTACTTGTATGCGGCGGTGGTGCCTGGTGCTCAGTGCGGCCGCCGCCGCTGCTGCTCGTGCTCGCACTGTTGGTCCTGGTGTGGCCCGGAATGCGCGATCGCTTCTTTGTCGTCGGTGCAGATGTCGAATTGGAGCGAGCCGGCTTCGAGCGCGAATGTGGCGAACCCTCGACTTCATAAGTGAGGTAAGGGGCCTTGGCGGCTGCGTATCCCGAAAGAAACTCCATTTTGACCAAGCGGTTTTTTTCCTCTCAATGCCACCCGCCAGGGGTTGCTGCGGCCGGGAACGGGGGTCAATGGGTGCCCCGCCCGGGCTGTCCGCGGCGCGTGTTCCGGTGCGTTGGGTGCTGCAGCTCCAGTGGGATGCTGCCGCTCAACCGCCCCAAAACCACGCACCAAGCCTCTCCTTCCAGCACCCTCCGGCCGCCTCGTTTGGGGGGGGTGCAGGTGGCCTGCGCTTGCCGGCAAAAAGGCACGGAAATTGGTTTTGTCCCCTTCGACGTCAGACCTTCCGCATTCAAAGATAAAACCCGCGCGGATGCCCCAGGATTCCCAGTCGCCGTGCCCTGCAAGGATTGCTTGGATTCCTGAGAAGCCCCGAGAAACCCTGAGCAACCCTGAGCACCTGCAACCCTGAGAAACCCCCCGAGCCGATCAACGGGGTACCGGGGATGCCGACCTGGACACCGCCCCCCTTTCTAGAAGCTTTCCGCGTTTGGGCCGGTTTCGTGTCCCTGTCACCTCCGGTTCCTGCCCTGGCCCGCTGGCTTTTCAACCGGTGAAGCTCGCTTTTGGCGGAATTGCTGGCCGTCCTCTCCTGCTGCCCCTGTGATCAATCAGTCGAGACTGGCTTGACTGGGTACTTGACTTCGCTGGAACTCGCCAATTCGCTAATTCGCCAATTCGCCCGTGTGCCGTCGTTCCCACTCGCTCAGCCCCCGGCTGCAGCTGTTGTCTCTTTGTGACAGGTCTCCCTCCCTGTGACAGGGCCAAGGTGATAGGTCGTCCCAACCGGGTGGAACTGAGAACTGACAAAAGCAACGGGTGGTAGTTATCTCGCAGTTGGGGGTCACCCGCTGGAGCGAACCCGTTGGTGGGGGAGGTGGTGCCGGTTGTCTGATTTAGGAGTTGCTGTCCCGTGTGTAAGTACTGTGTAAGTGCTTTTTCTGCTTTCCGACTCTTCTGTGTTGTTCAATGAATAAGGTATTCTCCAGAATATTCGTCATGGCCAGCCAATTCAGCGACCTCCTCGACGGCTGCAAAACAGCAAATTTCCAGGTTGCCCGAGGTCGTGATGCATAGCGCGAACTGGCACGTCCAGACTTTTTAAACACTCCACGCTTTCGCGGCCACGGTCGGCTCTCTGGCTCCGCGGCCCTGCCGAGGCTTTAAAAAGAGGCGACAACCGGAGGTCCTCGAGGGCGCCCTCAGCCGTTTTCTGTTTTCTGAGTGGGGCTCCAGCGGCCGTGACGGTCCGAAGCAAGTAAAACTCGCGATGTCCCACGGGCGGTTGGTTGCAATTGCAGTTTTATTTTTGGAGAAGGTCGAAAGTCGAAATGAAGGAGCGAGGCGAAAAAAGACCGCAGCGTCTGACGACAAGCTCACCGGTCTAGACAATCTCGTCTCGTTGGTAAGGCACGTAGGACAGATCCAAGGAAAACTGATCGGGGGCGCGAGAGACGGCGATACGAAAGGCGGGCAACCTCTGACATTTAGGAACACAGCACAGAAGCCAGCAAAGAAGCTCGATCGATGAAAGTCGCCGATGGCACGGCCTTTCCATTCGTCTTATTCCTTGCCATGCGAGCGCGCATTCTTTTCGAGATGGCCCCATGATGGTCTCTTAGCCCTCCTGCCCTCCCCCAGACTTTCCCCGATTCTGGGCGTCCAGCTTCACCTTGGCCATCCCTTGCAGCGCCCGCAACCTTGTGGTGTGGAGCAAACGGTGGTGAGGGCACTTCGGCCTTTCCCCGCACCGCCATTGGGAACCGTGGATTGGCTGTTTCGGAACACCATTGCCTGCTCTCCCCTGCTCGGCGCCGGCCCCAGAAGGCCACGGACGCTGGACAGAACGCCATCCGGTGGCTCCCATTGGCTTTATTGGCCAAAGCACATGCTGCTGAGGGGCGAGGTCAAGGCTCTGGCAGGCATTAAGCTGGCCTTTTGGACCCCCGAAGTGTCTGACCGGTCGCTGTCCCGGCTGGCATCGTGCCCAAAACGCTGCGAACCATACTCCTTTCGAAGCTCGGCGGCAGCAAAGCAGCCATCCTGCGGTTGATAATCCTTCAGAGTGTGACTAGTGTGTGTGTGTGTGTGTAGGTTGCGAGAGGGTGTAAAAACTAAAAAGGTGCGGATGCGGACGGTTATTTCCAAGTTGGGAGCCCAAGTCGGAATTGTTGCCGAACAGCCCAAGCAAGTGACTGCCGGTGGCTTGCATCGTTCTGGAACGACGGCCCTAAGGCGTGCGTGATCGAGTTTGCTGCTGTCGGATGCTATGACTTCCATAAATGCCATCCCTCCATTTCTGGGCAGAATGTGTGGTTGTTCCATGCTCACATGCTGTGGGGGAGACTTGACAGGTACCTTGCCACTATGCAAGTTTATGCATGGCAGCGACAACCCCAGAAATAGCTCGACCAACCGAAGTCTAGAGTGGTCGATGGAGGACTGAGCGAGAGCACATGATTATCGTGGGAGTGCCATCCAAGTAGTATAACGAGAATAGGCAATCGTGGCCAATATACCAAGTAATGGGAGGGGAGTGTAACATTCCGAAAGTCGCAGCTCAAAGGGGTCCAGCTGGTTCGCGTGTGGATGGGAGTTTTGATGTTGAAATAATTTTAGCACGGATCGATTTTGGCGAGTGAGAATTTACACACTGTGCTCCGCCAATTGACTATGTACCGCTCAGGACAGCCAAAAAAAAAAAAAAAACCCAAATTGGAAAAAGATATAAAACGGCCGAACTAAACTCGCGACGCTGAGCCTAAAATGTAGGAACATCTGTAGGAAGGTCTATTTTATACGCTGAAACTCATCAATTGAAATCATATCGCACCGTGCTTCCTGTCGTAGACGAGCCTGCGGGCATGTTCGACCTGGTGTGCGAAAATACTGCGCGAGGCTGCGAAGTGCGGGGTCAAGTGTTGGGCATCAGCTGTATCTGAGCCATGGCGGGCGCAAGTCTGGCAGAGATCACGCAGCTTTCATCCCGTCTTCGAGCGACCTGACATCTGACATCAAACAAGCATTGCAACTCTTTATACGAGACAAAACGATACGAAGTACGTATTAAACGAATCGACATATCGGAAGCCCCGCTAGGATGGGCGAGCGCGAAGTGGGTATTGCACCACCGTTAATCCCGACCGGGTCCGCGTTTGGGCGGGTCCAGGGTCGCAACGTCATCGCAGGCCAGAACGTCTCAGGCGGGACGGTGAACTTCAACTTCCACGGAGGTAAGGTATAGTACGAAGCAGCGTGTCCGGCATCTTCAACCTAACATAGCGTACAGATCCATCCATCCGACGACCAGCATACCGCCTGTTTCCGTTCCCACGTAACGAAGATGTCGTCAATCGCCTCGCTCTCTTCGCGGAGCTTGACCAGCTGCTGCCGCTGTCGGGTGCCTCCCAAAGCGCTGCCCTCTGGGGCCTAGGTGGTTCTGGGTACGCGCTAGTGCTACATACTTTCGGCGTTCTGCCGCTGAAAATCTCAGGAAAACGCAGATCGCACTAGAATACGCCTACCGCCGCGCCGACGAGGAACCTGCGTGCTCGGTCTTCTGGGTGCACGCCGACGACGAGACAACGTTCGTATCCGATTATAAGATCATTGCGAAGAAATTAAAGATATCTACCGAACTTGACGGCGACGAGCTTCTGGCGGCTGTACGCGATGGATCGAGACGCTCGGGCCGTACGTACTGGTCCTGGACAATGCGGACAATTTGACCGTGTTCGGCGTCGGACGCGAGGGAGCTGTCGGCGGCGAGAGTACGGCGGCGAAATGGCACGCAATCTGTTTGCTTCGTGCCGCGGCATTCGGGGACTGTGCTGTGGACGAGCCGGGACAAGCGGATCAGCGGCAGTCTTGTCGGTGCCAAGCGAGCGATCAACGTCGCCCGCATGATAGATAGCGAGGCCATGGCGCTTCTCGAGACAGTCGGGAACATGAAGATTGGCGAGGGCGAGCTGGGCGATGCCGCACAACTGCTTGCACAACTCGACTGGCTCCCGCTCGCTGTGTCACAGGCTGCCGCATATATACGGAGGATGTCGATAACGCTCGAGGAATACCTGTCGAAGCTAGCGGGGCACAGGAAGAGATGGAAGGTCCTGCAAGAATCTGATTTTGACCGACATCGAAGGCCGGGGCTGTCGAACAGCATTTTAGAGACCTGGGATATCTCGATGGAACAAATCCGGCGGGAGAACAAGATGGCATATGATATCCTCCACGTTCTGGCCTTTCTAGACAGCCAGAACATTCCACTCGAGATAATGATCAAGGTGCGACTCTTCGTAGCGGGAAGCTGACGACGAGAGACAAAGCGACGAAAGTACTGAAAACGTCATCTCTGGAAGCGAAAGCGAGGATGACACGATGAGGTCCTTCAAGCAGCTATCCGTCTCCAGGAGTTCTCGTTCCTACACCTTCGCGCAACCGAGAGTACGAGCCAGGCTTATGAGATGCACAAGCTGGTGCAGGAGGCCCCAATATGCCTTAAGGAGGAGGTAGGAGAGAGGATGAAGTGTACTTCTCAAAATTGGCCCTCCAGGTTGTTACAAATCTGTTTCCGGAACGTCGACGGGAACTCTGGGGGGAGTGTGAAAAATACGTGCTTCACGCACAGCGAGCGGGAGAATGGGCGGAACTATGTAAGGGGAGGCCGAAGCGTCGGGTCTTTTAGTCGAGTATCTGACTATATGTATGATCGTGGGAGGTGGAGAGAGAAGGAGCCGGTAGATAAGCGGGTCTACGAATTTCGACGAAAAAGGCTCGGCGAGAAGCACCCCGACACGATCCGGCATGCGAACTGGCTACACATACCATACAGGGGAGGTATGAGGAGGCGGAGAAGATCTCAGTGGAAGTGCTGGCACTACGGCGCGACGTTCTCGGCGAGAAGCATCCCAACGATCCAGAGTATGGCGACTGGCCACGACATACCATCCAGGGGAGGTATGAGGAGGCGGAGAAGATCAAAGTGGAAGTGCTGGCACTACGGCGCGACGTTCTCGGCGAGAAGCATCCCGACACGATCCAGAGTATGGAGGACTGGCCACGACATACCATGCCCAGGGGAGGTATGAGGAGGAGAAGATCGCAGTGGAAGTGCTGGCACTACGCGCGACGTTCTCGGCGAGAAGCATCCCACACGATCCGAGCATAGCGAACTGGCTACGACATACCATACCCAGGGGAGGTATGAGGAGGCGGAGAAGATCTCAGTGGAAGTGCTGGCACTGCGGTACGACGTTCTCGGCGAGAAGCATCCCACGATCCAGAGCATGGCGGACCTGGCCACGACATACCATGCCAGGGGAGGTATGAGGAGGATGAGAAGATCTCAGTGGAAGTGCTGGCACTACGGCGCGACGTTCTCGGCGAGAAGCATCCCGACACGATCCAGAGCATGGCGGACCTGGCCACGACATACCATACCCAGGGGAGGTATGAGGAGGCGGAGAAGATCAAAGTGGAAGTGCTGGCACTACGGCGCGACGTTCTTGGCGACAAGCATCCCGATACAGCCCAGGCAATACACGACCTCGCCATTACCTGGAATAGCCGACAGCGACGTCCTGAAGCGTTAGCTATGATGCATGAATGTTTCCAGTTGCAGTGTAAGGTATTAGGCCAAACTCATCCCTCTACCCGGAGATCTCTACACGTTCTGAACTCATGGGGGACGGATAGGGAAAGAGCTCTCGTTCCTATGAGCCGAATGTTTGGGCGTATAGCTCATTATATTAGAGCGAGGATTTCAAAGTAGATTCCAGCTAAATTCCAGGGAGCTATAGGGATGCTGTCCGTATCGATTATAAAGCAAGATCATTTCTCGTGGCCATTTCTAAGTGAGCTTCGTATCGAGTCGCGAATGGCTGGGACTTTGCTCAAAATCGGATCGATATATGGCACCCCGGCCCGTGGATAGGGCACTGCTTCAAGCCATTCGCATTGTCTGATCTAGAAATCATTCACTGCATCTGCCTAGTGCCGCAACAACTCACAACTATGATTATGCAACTACCAGGTGGAAGTTGTCAGTCGTCAACAACCCATAAATAAGGTCTTAAGTCATTTGAGAAACGGAGACTCAAGAGTTTGGCGATACTACCTAGGTAAGCGCCGAAAAGAGCTGATACGGTTTAGGCTTAGCGTTCTGATTCTAGTTCGTCCTTTTTTTCTTTTGGCTGTCCCCGAGCGGTACATAACTAACAGCGGAGCACAGTGTGTAAGCCTCCACCCGTCAAAAAGGGTCCGTGCTAAGATCGTTTCAACAAATGAAATCTTGGACACTCTTTTCGGTCTTTACTGTAAAGTGACAACTCGTTCGTTGAAGGTGCTTCAAGCAGTTATTTTTCGGTTTCTGACAGACTTCGAGTTGGCGATTTCCCAGAATAAAAGTATGTCATTAACTATCCCACGCCGTGTGCATATGTGGGAGAAATGTGACTCCTGTGGCTCTGTATCTGTCATTTTGAGTTTGATAAATTACCTCGTCTGATGCCTTCACCCTTTTCCTTTCTCTTTCCGTTCCGTTCAGATTCCCATCAGGGTCGGGTGCTCTCGAGACCTGGGCGCACAGATCACTCGCCAAGAGCACCAACCGCACATGCATGCCAAGGCGCGAGGCTGAAGATGGTGAATCAAGCATCACGTGAACCACTAGCTCAGGTTGGGCAGGACTCGCAGGCCAAGACGCTGCCCCAGCCTACCTCCAGTTCCAGCCTTGGCCGTGGCTGCAACTGGGCTCGAACGAAAGCGGGTCACAACCGAACCAACAGAGGCGGTTGACCCCATTGAGGAGCACTGCACCGAGCACTCTCCACCACAGCCTACGCTTTGCAGCCCACGCTTGCAGCCCACGCTTGCAGCCCACGCCTTCGCAAGACCATAGCTTAGCTTTCCTCTCGAGTATACATTTCCCGGCTCTGAATCATTGCCATCAAAGGTTGCTGCACATTCTTTTTTTCTTTCTTTTTTTCTTTTTTCATAGGTGAGAAAAACCCAAACCCAGCGATGCAAATCTCATCTAAGACTAAAAAGCAGCGCACGAATTAACGACTGCTCTCGGCGGTTCGGTTTAGCTGCTCCTGCCCGTCTCCGCAGCGTTTGTTCTCCTGTGCGGAGGGGAGATTCAGGGCTGCTCATTCCTATCCTGCCTTGCGACTTCTCTAAAATTCAATTCCCAACCCTGAACAAAACCTCAACCTCCCTTCTCATTCACCTCATGTCAACCTACTTCTCATCAGCACAAAGTACGATTATTATTTTCACTATGCAACAGCCTAACTTCAATACCGTTGCGTCAGCACTAACCGACCTTCAGGCCGAAATTCCCTTAATCGCAAACATTGGCCCAGCACAAGTCGGCCAACATTTAGCAGCGATCACTCACCACTTAGGGACCATTACCAGGCAGTTGCACCGAATCTGCGTCAAGCAAAGAAGAATTTGCGCCGGTCAAAGAGTAATCCGCATCCAGCAAAGAAATATCATCGACCAGGGCCAGCTCATCCTTCAACGAGCCTCATCCCTTGAATACCGAGCGCGAAACACCGAGATCAGGACTAGAAATAGCCCATCGGTCATTCAGCCGCTACTAAATGTTAGGACGGGGGCTATCATCCCGAACTGCCCAAGGACAGTAGAGGAAATCCTCACACTTTCAACAGTGAGAGCGGACGCAATCATTCTCGCGCTCCAGATCCAGCTCAACCAGGGTGCGACCTTGGCAAGGAAGCAGGCGGCCATTCAGCGTGCGCTCCTCGCTTAGTTAACTAACAGCATCATCGAATCGTGCCCAGCGCCCACCTCTCGGACCCCCGATCCGCGTTTAGCCCCGCTACCGCTACACCCTGGATCGTAGATGGCAGATGGTCACCGCCCTCTGTCACACGCCTTTTCGAACCCGCTTTCTTCCAACGGCGCCTCTAACGACCGAATCGCCAACGACGTCTTTCTAAACTCTCTACTCACCCACCTCGCTACCGCCCAGCCACCCTTCCATTCCAAAACACCCCCCAACGGCTCCGCGAGCCAGAATCCGCGCGGCATGTACGGCCAGAACCACCAACAAGGGCACAACTCCCGCATCAATGGGGCGCCAGGCCGCCAGCAGGGCATGCCCATGCTGTACAACTTCCAGCAGCAGTCGGCCCACCCCCCCAGGCCCATGCGCAGCACCACCAGGGCATCCAGCAGGACCATGGCGGCGCCTCCATCATGGGCCACTCGGCCTTCTCGAGCGGCGTCTTGCCGAATGCCAGTCCCTTCTCCAACAACCTGCAGAACGGCCACACGTCGTCTTCCCGGGGAGGCCAGACACAACAACTTACCGAACACTGGGCGGAGCAGCTGCGGTTGCACAAGGAGGCGGAACGGGCGCATGCCACTATGACTGAGCAACACCAACCCCACTTCTATGCCCGGCTTAAGGCGGCCGAGAATCGCGGTATTGGCGGCGCCGCTCTAGGCGGCGGTGATTCCGGGCCCTCGGTTGACGGCGAGGACGACCGGAGAAGGCCGTGGAGCCTGGAAAAGACCAACAAGAGGCAGGACTGGTACAACCTCGACATGAGCGGCCAGGGGCTGCGCGTCCTGGCACCGCCCCTGTTCGCCTACGAGTTCTTGCAAGAACTCTACATCGCGTCCAACCGACTGACTTATCTCCCCGCCGAGATTGGCCGGTTGCGTCATCTGCGGCACCTGGACGCGTCCAACAATCTCATCTCGGAGCTGCCTCCCGAGATCGGCATGTGCACCAACCTCAAGTCGCTGTACCTGTTCAACAACCAAATCCGCAATTTACCCTACGAGTTCGGGTCCCTATACCTCTTGGATATGCTCGGCATCGAAGGGAATCCCCTCGATCCCTCCCTTAAGCAGGAGATCATGACGGGCGACACAAAGAAGCTGGTTCATAAGCTCCTCACGGACGCACCAGGTTAGCCTAGCCAAACCCTCCCTCCCCTGTAGGAAACCCGGGCCTCGTTTCGTTACTGACCTTTTTTTATCACCATAGTTCCTATCCCCCCTATCGATAGAAAGCCGGTTGTTGTCCAAGAAGACGTGTCATCCGCCCTCGAACGGGTCAAGGTCCTCTCCTGGAATATCCTGTGCGACAAATTCGCCACCTCTACTCTCTACGGTTACACCCCGCCCCCGGCGCTGCATTGGGTTTACCGGAGCGAGAGGATTCTACAAGAACTACACGAGCGGGATGCGGACGTCTTGTGCCTGCAAGAAATCGCGACCGACGTCTTCCGAGACTTCTTCAGCCCGGAACTGGCCCAGGACGGCTACAAGGGGGTGCACTGGCCGAGGCCCAAGGCCAAGACCATGGCGGAGAAGGACGCCCAAGCCGTCGACGGTTGCGCCGTCTTCTACAAGGCCAGCAAGTGGATCCTGCTCGACAAGCAGCTCCTCGACTACGCAAACATCGCCATCAACCGTCCGGACATGAAGAACCAGCACGACATCTTCAACCGCGTAATGCCCAAGGACAACATCGGCCTGATTTGCCTGTTCGAGAGCAGGCAGACCGGTGCGCGGATGATCGTCGCTAATACCCACTTGGCCTGGGAACCGACGCTTCCCGATGTGAAGCTCGTACAGACAGCCATCATGATGGAGAACATTACAAGGCTCGCCGAGAAATACTCGAGGTGGCCCGCTCTCAAGGACAAGAAGATGATCCAACTGCCGCTCGAAGAAGGGGAGCAGCGCGCCGACGTGCCCGAACCCGGGCCGTCACAAGAGTACCGCAACAACACGGACATTCCCCTGGTCGTCTGCGGTGACTATAACTCTACGTACGACAGCAGCGTGTACGAGCTCCTCTCCAAGGGCCGCGTCGCCCCCAACCACAGCGACTTTGGCGACCACCAGTACGGCAGCTTCACGCGCGACGGCATCGAGCACCCCTTCAGCATGCGCTCCGCATACGCTCATGTCAAGGACACCCCTGACGACCTGCCCTTCACCAACTACGTCCCCGGCTTCGCCGAAGTGATTGACTACATCTGGTACTCGACCAACACACTCGAGGTGGTCAGCCTGCTCGGACCACCAGACCGCGACCATCTCAAGCGCGTCCCCGGATTCCCGAATTATCACTTCCCCGCGGACCATATCCAGATCATGGCCGAGCTGGTCATCAAGGCGAGGAAGGACAGCAAGAAGATAGTTGAGCCGGACTTTGGCTCCGGGAGCGGTGATCGGAGGGGCTGACCGAAGTCTCTCTGGTGTGTGACCGTTCTCTTCGACTTCCATCTCTTCGTCCTTCCGTATCCTGGGTCTGGTTCGTTTGGTTTGGCTTGAGCGTTTGGTTGGCTGGCGGGACTGGTATGCGGGCAATGAAGGGATGGGGGCGTCCATAGCACACGGGTTGATTTGGGTTCGCCGGGCCGGGTGACCGGTGGGACCAGTTTGTTGAAGGAAGGGGGGGAGGCGGTTCGGCCGACCGGTCGGCTTGTCTCGGAGCTTGGCAACTCACTCGGATGGTGGGGGGGGAGGGAAAGGTGCAATATGGACGTGGGTTCTGAGGGCAGTCCTTATCCATCAGCGGAATCGAAAGCGGGCCGGTTGAGGGATCATGTAGGAATATATTGCCGTTGTCTTTGTCGTGCCTACACATATCTGTTTGCCCCCTTCCCCCTTCCCGTGAGAATTCATTGATGCCTCTTGTAGCATGTCCTCCTTGGCACTTTTAGACCTCTCACAGACTGTCAAAGGGGGAGATGATGGCGGATGGGTAATTGAAACGAGTGATGTACCAAAACGATAACTTTCACATTTCCAACAATCTCATTACTTCCTCCTCGGCGATTGCTCCATGACCTAATAAAGATGCTGACCCCAGCTCTAGCTCGCAGATATCTCCGACGGGGACATACAAATTCGAGATACTCCCAACGCCTACCATCATCACGTCCCACCACAGCCGTTTCTCTTTACCATCGCCGTCCCCGTCCCCGTCCTCCACCTCCTCCTCGGAAAGGACCATATATTCCCGCCGCCACCCTAAGACCACTGCCGAACTCCGTTTATACCGACTTGACCGCGCATGCCATTCTCCGCTATCCCCATCGCTACCGCCAAAGAATAATGACACCCTCCTAGATCCGGATCCAGTCTCGACGCCTGACCACGACCACCTCTTTGGGATCCCCCCAAATCGGGACGGCCTTGTCCTAGCTGCACGCCCCAACGAAGCGTCGGCCGCCGCCTCTGGCAAAGACACAATACTGATACCAATACTGCTGTTACGCCGGCTCCCTCCCCGGACATTCACCCCGCCACCAACCCCAACACTCGCAGCACTCCTAATACTACTCCTACCACCACTAACCGCCCCACCACTTCCACCCCTTCCATTCCTCCCCCGATCCCCATCCCCCCCTCCATCCATACCCATAATACCCCAAGCCCCATCCGCCCCGTCCTCCCCCTCTCCCTCTCCCTCCTCCTCTCCCCCTAGCCTCCTCACCCAACGCCCCCTCCACCCCGCGCCTAAAAACCCGCCCCAACCCCCGTGCCACCGCCGCCGCCGCCCCAGACCCAGACCCAGACCCAGACCTCCCCAACAACCCCAGCCCAAATCCTCCCTCGCCCGCCCCCGCCCCCGCCCCCGCCACGAACACATCCCGCCTCCGCGCCCGCACAAACACCACCACCCCCGTCCCCGCCGTCCCACGCTGCTGCTGCTGCTGCTGCCGTGCCACGCCCTCGGGAGGGGTGGGAGGGTCGGCGGAGATGGCGGTGGCGACCGAGAAGGGCGAGCGTTGCGGCTGCTGGGAGACTCCGGGGGCTGCTGCTGCTGTTGTGACTGCTGCAACTGCTGCTGCTGAGGTGGATGGGGAGGGCAGGTGCGAGGTGAAGGAGGTGGCGGAGGGGGCGGTGGCCGCGGAGGGGGTGGGTGTAGTGGTTGTTGTAGTGGTGGTTGTTGTAGTGGTGGTTGTTGTCGAAGTGGTGGGGCTTGCTGGTGGGGGGTGTTGCGGTGGAGATTGTGCGGGGGGGGGAGGGCGGTTGTGTTTGTGTTTGTGTTTGTGTTTGTGCGGGAGGGGATGGTGGTTGTGTTTGTGTTTGTGCGGAGGAGGAGGAAGGGGGGGAGGACAGGGTGGAGGGGGATGTCGAGGAGGAAGGCGACGGGGTCCGCGAGGTGGTGGTTATGGTGATTGTCGTGGTGGCGGTGATGCGGGAGGTGGTGGCGATGACGGCGTCGGCGACGGCGCGGGACTCGGCGCGCGTGAACTTGTTGCTGAAGAGGACGGCCCGCGGGAGTTTTGTAGCACGTCCAGTGGTTGGGTTGAAGGGCGGCGGGTGGGTGGTGTTGCTTCCAAGGCCTGATGCTGCCAGCAACGGCGGCGACGGTTGGGAAAGGGGATTGGTGGTGTCGCCGTGGTCCGGAAGCATGAGCGAGAAGAGCTGTGGGAGCTCGGCGACGGCCGTGGGTAGGTCCAGGCAGACGTGGATGACTTAGATGGGGAAGGTCAGTCGAAGGGGGGGAGCAACGAGGTGAGAAGATAAGGAGGAGGGGAAGGGGGGAGCAGGGGGAGCAGGGGATAAATAAGTGTGGTAACGGACCATCAAGATCGGGGAGGAGCTGCTCGCAGACGGATCGAGCGAGCTCGGGATCTTTGCAGCAGAGGGCTACAGGAATGGGCGTTGTCTGGTCCATGGCGGCAGAGGGTGGGTGACACAAAATATACAGGAATCAAGTCTTGGAATGTGTCGATGGTAAGACAGAGAGACACAACACTATCCTTCTCGCGAGATGAAAAAGAAAAGACCAGCACTTTACTCAGCCTTTGCCTCCAACCTTTTTTTATGCCACTAGAATTTCTCGTCCGGGCCTTTGGCCATCACGGCGTTCCATTCTGAAGCCTTCTCATGACGCTTTGAGGGAGTCTCGACCATTGTTTACCTTCGTTTGAGCAAGACGTCTGAATTTCGCAAACAGCTGTTGTGTAATGACCTGCGGAGGGTGATGTCCGCAGCCTTCTACCCGTGTCATCCACCATGCCGATATGACGTAGAAGGGAGTCTTGGACGGCTGGCTTTCGGCGTAAACATAGCAAACACGGACTGCGTCGACCGTTGCGTTAGCTGAGATGTGTCATCCGCAGTACTTCGTATACGTATAGACAAGCGACTCTAGAGCCTCGGCCTCGATATACGGAGAAGCATGCGGTCATACGAACGAGGAGGTGATGTCAAACGACTTCTTGTCAGTGTTCTATCCGAATTGTACACGAACGGACGACGCTCACGATATTGAGACCGTTCAGCATATCTAGACGAAGGTTGGATGGACGTTGTGTTGGGGAAAGCCCGCTCACCCACGTGCCTGTTGCTTCGTTCAACGTATTATCCGCCCTTCGTTCCCCGCCTTGTCTACTGTACGTCCGCTTCCATTTGTTACCCAGACGTGGAAGGTCGGGATGTGCTGTATATTGTGTACGTGCGCCATCCTTGTGCTCCATTGATGCTAATTCTGGCGTCAATGCAGCCGGAGCTGAGGAGCCGTTGCACGCATTTGACGTGCCGTCGGGCCCTCCTTACGCACCGCAACACGTCACCTGTCCCATGTTGACGCACCTGACACCCGATGTCTGACTGGGAGGGCGGAACAAATCCGAGACTTGGGTTGGCGGCTACGGTGTGAAGCTCGGTCTCGCCGAGTCTACCACCAGACAGGATAAGTAGGGATGAGAAAGCAGGGACGACCATACTATATCACATTTCTATTGTTACACCAAGCACAGCTGGTAGGACTTGAACATCAACGGTAGGATAAAAATTCGGACATGGTCACGAACTTGCTCCAGCCGCTCCTATGTTTGCCCACAGGTTCCTCATCGACTCCGCCGCCCAAAACGCTGACCCTCCGGTACATCCGCAATTAGAATCCCCAAACACCCGTCCTATACCAAGGAATATTTACACAAAATAGCCCCCATCCAAGGCCCGAGAGCAACGCACCAACAGCTGGGTCTGAGACAAAGGAAAGGTGGTGTTGTGCTGCGAAGGTTCTGCCCGTTCTGGTACTGTTCCCCTGATGATTCGTCATTCGTACTTCGGAATCCAGATAGAACCTCACCAAAAATAAAAATAAAAATGAAAACGTCAAGTGACAAACAAGGGGTAGATAGATAGGAAAGGCCTCCAAAAAAACCAGACATACTCCAAAAATAGATGCTGAATGCTTGCTGACAGACCTTTTGAAGCCGACAAAGGAAATAATAAGACGACACCGGGTACCTCGGCGTCGCTACCTTGACAGTGTGTTGAAATTCAACTCGTGCCCTCCTCCTCCTAACGGGCTCATCCCAAGCGAGCTCATGGGGTGATTCATTTCCGTATTGGATCTTTGAAGTTGGTGGAAGTCACCGACCGTTCGTATTTGGGACAAGTTCACGGCGAAACTGTTCGCTCGTTGTGGAGGCGCTCTGGGGATCAGGTTATTGTTGTTGACCCCTTGCCCCATGCCGCTGTTTATCCCACCACCGAGACCCTGGCTGAGGTGTATTTGGGAGGCGAGGCTTATGTTGGGCGGCGGGTTGATGTTGTTGGCATTCAAACCCTGCATCTGAGAGTTCGAATTTGAATACGGCGACAACGGGCCATGCTGAGAGTGATGTGGTTGGTGATTCATACCGCCCGGCGTGCCCAACGACGAAGGTGGGGCGTGGCTTATCGGGCTCATGACCATCTCGGGCATCGAAGTGAAGTCGGTCTGCAAGTTATGAGGCAAGTCCACACCAGGGGACATGATCGCTGGGGAACTGGAGAATGGTGTATTCATGTCGTTGCTGCTCGACGGAGGCCCGGTAGGGCTGTTGGAATCGGAACTCATCTCGTCAAAACGTGGGACGGCATATTTGTTGTCGTAGTCTCCCGAGGAATAAACCGCGGGCGGGCACATGCTGCTGCCGCCAAAATCCCCAAAGATATCCATGTTGCAGGCGGCCGCGCTCTCGGGAGCGTCTCGAAGCATCGGGCTGGCAAGGGCGGGAAGAGCCAATGCGACCTTGCTCAACAAGAGCGGCAGAAATCGGTGGTCGCCGTTACGGATAACCGTCACGACGTTCGAGATCTCGCGGAGCTGGTCCTGGGGTCCGGCCTTGAAGGGGACCCGAGGTGCTGGAAGGATGGCGAGTATCTCAGTCACAATGCAGGTGACATTGAACAAATGTTCACACAAGCCGACACCCTGCAAACCCAGGTTGCCATGGAAGTGCGACACCATCGGGAGGAGATCACTGAAGTTATCCATGTACGAAGGCTCAGAGTTGTTTCCGTTGCCGGCCACCACGCTGAGACCCCAAGCCTTGTGCTTCAGCCATTGCTGATTGTTGGGCATTTCGCCGAGCTGGGCCTGCGTGTCATTTGCGTACGGAGCCATGACCTCTCGAAGCTGCTTGTCGAGGGTGGCGAGGTATGAATCAGGACACTCGGCTCTTGACTTGGTCCAAAGCGGGGTCAAGATTTCGTCGAAACCCCGGAACAGGGTAATCATGCGCAACGAAGTCGTGCCCTGGTTCACAAAGGGGTCGGCGGGGTGTTCCTGCGGGGGAGGTGTGTTGATGCTGGCTTGGAGTGTCAGCGGGCGACGGTGTTGCAGAGCATATGCACTGTGAGATTTTTGTCAGCTTCCAGTTTCAAAGACAAGAAAAAGAAATCGACGGCAAATGACATGTTACGAACCGTTCGGTAACGAAAAGGAGCCAGTACAAGCGCCTGCGTCGTGATGCATCAATGCTGTCGCTCCTGTCGTACTGCAGATACGCTTGTTCCTCGTTCATCCTGGCCATGTGCGTCAGGGTTGTGGCCTCGCGCAAATGGAACCAGGCCTTGTCGTGCATGTCCAAACCGTGGTGTACCGCAAACAAGAAGTAGCTCGTGCAAAGGCTGTTCACGGTCGGGGAAGCCACGTAGTCGTAGCCCTTGCGAACCCGGATGGTCTCCTCCATGAGAAGCGTGCTGGTGACGATGTTGTTGCCAAACATCATGCCGGAATTGAAGGGGTCGTTGTTCATTCCGGGGCGCTCGCCAAGTCCATACCCGGCTGGAGGTAGACAAACGAGCAGAGCGACGTCAGGAGGCAGTAGGTATCGAGATTCTGGTCCATGTACATGGCCTCTTCCTCGAGGCGCTGGCGTTCGAGAATCGGGAGAGTCGGGTACATGTGGGCAAAGAAAAAGTCGATGCACGTCTTGAGCGTCTCCTTGGTCAGAAGCCTCGGTGTCGGAGCCAGAGTCGGGCTCGATGCGCCGCCGTTCATGCCACCCTGCAACTTGGCCGAGAGGCTGGTTTGTCGCTGCGTCTCCTTGAGTTCGTTGATGACCTTGGCTCGGGACCCCTTCGGTCCCTTCTTTTGCGGAACGGCATTGTAGGTGCAGGCCAGCTGGGAGGCCGAGCAATTACGGCAAGGGGTGATTCCGTCGCATTTCACCTTGCGACGATGACAGGCGTCGCACGCCCGCTTCACTGCCGCCGTCGTCATGGTTTCCGACTGTGTCGTGTTACCGTTGGTGTCCTTGAATTGCTGAACGCGAAGAGCGGGGAGCGCGTGTGACAGTGCCGCATCCACAAGCCTTATTCAGACAAGATCCAGAGCGTCGGGAACGGTTGGTCTGGGGTGACGGTGCGCAATCGTGGGGACTCCAGAGTCAATTGCAGGCGGTCTGGGGTTGAATCGGCCCGGTAGAGTGGTCGCTAAGATCCCTAGGAAGGGACCGCGCTCGAAAAAAGACAGCGGCCCCTCAGTGAGTCCAGGACTAAACCCAAAATTCGTGTTTCGGATACCGCATTTGTCGTCGAGAATGTCGTGAGGGTGGACTGGGTTTTTGACGATATGTGCTTGTCGGAGAGCAGGCACGGCGACGAGATGGGTGTGAAGAGAAGGGGAGGAACCTGGAAGGGCTGGAAGGGACGGAAATGAAAGAAGGCCTGGGGAACACACTGGGTCAGGGCGAAAACCGCAAGGGGCTAGCCAAGGGTTCTCTCTCATTTGACGGCGGGGACGGCTGGACTTTCTCGCCTGGCCAGTGCGCATATGGAGAACCAATAATGGCGCGCCGTTCACCAAAACGGAGTCGTCCCCATCTCTTGTTTTCCGCTCGCGCTCACTGGCGCATGAAGGTCCCGAGTTTCGAAACAAAGCTCGCAAATTTGGCAAGTCGGCTTGCTTAGCCGCAAAGAAAGCGCTTCGTTTTCGTGCCCGCGTGCCAGCGTGCCAGCGTGCCAGCCCGACTTTCACCACTTCCAGGCACCTAAATTACATGCATGCGAAGTTCGTCCGTCGTTAGAGTTACCGGTGTTTCTCATAGTAGTCTGTACATAGGGCCGCATCACACATCGCCAAGCAGACTGCGAGATGGGTGACGGGTAGCTTTCACGGGAACGAAGGACAGATGCGCCAGCCACATTGTTACTACCAAGTAACTAATGAATGCCTTGACTGTGATTCAATTGCTGGGAATCGGAACCCCCAAAGCAAGGATCTCATCACACGGATTCCTCGTCCCTAAAACGGGAAGGCGCCGTGTCACAAACCGCAGCTTCGCGCATGAGTTCGGCCTGCATTTCTATGAGTCGCTCGCGTCGGCAGCAGAATGTGGCGTCTCCGTTTCTTTTGGTCTGCGCTCTTTTCGGCACAGTCTCCTTGGCGAGCAGCTGCCGAGGCGGCGGTGTTGGCC
This sequence comes from Chaetomium olivaceum, assembly GCA_039881045.1. Classification (NCBI taxonomy): domain Eukaryota; kingdom Fungi; phylum Ascomycota; class Sordariomycetes; order Sordariales; family Chaetomiaceae; genus Chaetomium; species Chaetomium olivaceum. Next base: position 100,152 of record JAYWVB010000056.1, on the reverse strand, counting down.
CACTCCGCATCTGCCGAAGCATTTCCCTCTTGTCCAGGCTTGCCAGGGCAGTCTTTTTGACGCTGACACGAACGGCATCCCCGCGGTGTCCACTTCGTGTCGTCAAGTTCGGATGGACAAAAGATCCAGAACGATGGGTCAGGGCAAGGCGAGCGGCGACAACCCAGCCCTGCGGTAACTCTGAGACATGTCGAGCGGATCTGGATGATGCACGGTGCGAGCACAAAAGACAAATACTAACTCAGCCATTTCCCCCGGCACAGAACACCGTGAAACGGGAAGCAGGTCGCATCGGAGTGCGGGAAAGCTGGGGTTGCTCGATGCTGGATGCGTGGAATGCGGAGGATGGCAACGCTCTCTCGCCGTGGACCCACAATAGGGCCGACGAGGCTTCGCTTCCAGTCCGTCGCCTTTTTGAGAAAACGCCCCGCATCAAAACGCATCCCAAAAAGTAAAATCGAAGCCTCATTCCTTGGCTTCCATTTGAAGATGCATGCAAGCTGAACTGCAACATCAAAACTTCCGAATTTCACAATCACGCCGTGTTACGCATTCCTGGCTCGGCGGCCTGAGATTCGATCTCCCCCTTGCTAATCCGACAATAGGGCTGAGTCGAGATTCCAGCCTCATGATTGCGACAAGAACGTTCGGGCTCAAATACCAAGTTAGAAACGGAACCCCGCAACCTTTCGATCGATTCCTTGGTGAGAGAGTCGCATTAACTAGCGCTCACTGTTTCAAGGTTTCGAAAGCGCCGTTGACCTTTATTGCTGCATCGCAGCCCTGTTCAGGCACACCCACACTCCCAACGGTCTACCCCGGATTTCAACTTCGGCCAGATTGTGGGGTCGGTCATCCTGTGCCTCAACCCCCAACCCAGCATCGTCAAGCAAGCTTTTTAATCGTCTGCCCATTAGGGCCGAAGTGGATGTCAGCGGGGTTGCTTCGCTACTCTATTATCACGACAACAACCATAGGCTTGCCCGAAGGACCTGCCGCCTCAGTTCTTGCACCACGCTAACCTGTAGGTTCTACTAAACCCAGCCCTTCGGACCGATGTTCGTGCCGGGCCTCTCCTTTCTCCAGCTTATTTCTCCACGATCCCTCATGTAGGACCGCCCGAAGCCCCCAACGGTCGACGGCACAAGGTCCTGATCTCGACATAGAGGCGGGGGAATGCCGGCGTCCGCAGCCCGGAACGAGCCTCGGTTACAGGTCTGTGTCGCTCCTGTCCGGAAAGGGGAACCAAGCCGGGCGGCGACTGCGGTGAAGACAACAACGGTTCCCATTCTATACACTACTGCCGCACGTTTGCGCCATTAGTAGTCGACGCGCATCGTCAGTCGGTCCTTTGCCCCTGGCTTGCGTGCGTCGCGCTAGTCAATGCGAATCGAGGTCTCGCAAATGAACTGCGCCCTTCGCGAATCTCAGACATGGCCATTGGCCAGGAATGCCAAAGAGATGGATCTGAGACGAGAGATCACTTCCACGTGCGGGTAGGGAAGGAGTCGGCCAGCCACACCCGATGTTGTTGTTTAGATGTGCGCCCTGCGCAGTCGGCCCGTCCTGCATGGCATGCTGGTTGTGCTGCATTAGAGCCTCAGCTTACCGTACCCCAAATACCTCAACTCTGTAACCCGGTAGATGCCCGATCTGATGCGATCATCACCAGCAGGAACCACCAGGGACAGAACTCGCTGCGAACTCCGCTTGAACTCCGACACCCATGAGCCCCTTATACAGTAAACAAGAAGCACCGAAAACGCCGAACCAAGCGCATCCCACCCCAAACTCGTCCAACTCTCCCTCCCCCTTCCGGGCCGACGCCTCACCCAACCCTCACCTAGCCCTCATAGTTCCCTACATCTCCATGCCCCCAGATGTTGCGCAGGATGAAGGGCCCCTCCGCAAGCCACCGCCCTCAAGCACCCATACCGCACCCAATGCAAGCCAAACCTCCCTAGTCAGCACCGGTTTCTTGGTCGTGGTGTTGAGTGATAAAAGCGGTGTCAGTGCAGTGCGTTGCCATGTCGCAGCATGCGTTGCCGATACCGTCGCAGAGCAGAGATCGGACCTATTCCTAGTGGTCGCTTGGGCATCTTGTTTGGATAACCTCTGAGTTGGTAGTTTACCAAGGCCAGGCAGGGGACGGGATTGCTCAGGGGTAAGGGCAGAGGCAGCTGCATAACGAGTGTACTATGTAGTCACTAGAGTCCGTGTAATGCCCCAGCTCCTTAGCGTCCAACTTCCAGTCCCAATACTGGGGTAGCAACATCGACCCGCCCAGGTTTAAATAAAAAAAACATGACGAGGTGTCTGCTACAGGTGGGCTATTGTGGCAGTCCACGGGCCCGTCGAGAGGGCATTCGATAACACCACTAAACGGCCCGTATAGAGAGACATATCTGGGTCCTACAGATAAAAGTATTTGCAAGACGAAGCTACTGGAACTTGATGCGAGGGGCTCAGTGCGGTTGCCATGCTGAAGCTGGATCAGGTCTGCCTATGGAGACAAGTACCCAGGGAAGTTGGCTTCCAGCATATCCCCAAGCCGAGGCCTCGCCGGTGACAATGGGCGGGAAATACGTTCTCAGTGAAATTATGTAAATGGCAGAGTTGAGGACGGGGACCACAGGGAGCTTGCTGTCTCGCTGTAGGGCTGAGCCAGTAACTGGCGATTGGACGGTGGGTTCTTGGCAACCGCGGGCATTATCAGCAGCAGCACCTCTTACCCTCGAGCTCACTCCTACTTCCATGTCACCACACAACAGGATAATTCGAGTTATGAGTTAACGGAACTCATGAGGTGTTGAAAACCTCGAAATCATTTTACTCGCGGTTAGCTGGCGTCTCGGTAATAAAACATTTTGACTTTTCTGATTTTTACTCTCCATTAATTAACAACTCCTAACAGCAAACCAGATCGACAACTACACTGACAACCACAAAACCTAGAACAACCACCATCGCACCCTATCTATCAACAACCCATATTTGAACCGACAAGATGGCCCCCGATCCACCGGGTTTCTTCCCACCCGCCCGCTCCGTACCGCCCCTCTCACTTCCCCACCGACAAACCTTTATCCTTCTCCACGGCCGCGGTCTTAGCTGGGACACCTTTGGCGAGGACTTTATCTCAACCCCCTTTCCATTTCCACCTGCTTCACCAGTCCCATCCTCATCTTCATCCACATCCCAATCCACAACCCCATCCCAATCCCCATCGCCAAATACCCATAACCCACCACCCCCCCCAACCCATAACCCACCACCACCACCACCCCAACCCCATCCCCATCCCCAACCCCACCCCGAGCCACAACCCCCAACCACCCCCCAAACCCTCCGCACCCTCCGCACCCTCCGCACCCTCCACCCCCACGCCAAATTCCTCCTCCCCCTCGCCCCGCGCCACCGCGCCACCATCTACGCCCGCAGCATCATCCACCAATGGTTCGACAGCTGGCACCTCAACCTCCCCGCCTCCTCCTCCTCCAACTCCAACACCAACACACCCACCACCAACACACCCACCACCACAACCGAAGAATGGCGGTGCACCCCGGGCCTGCACGACACGGTGCTGCACCTGCACGGGCTCATCGCCGCCGAGGCGGCGGCCGTGGGCGGGACACACAACGTGGTGCTGGGCGGGTTGAGCCAGGGGTGTGCGGCGGGGTTGGTGGCGCTGCTGTTATGGCGCGGGGAGGCGCTGGCGGGGTTTTGGGGGATGTGCGGGTGGTTGGTTTTTGAGAAGGGGGTGAGGGATGTTTTGGCTGAGGGAGAGGGTGAGGAGGGGGATGGGGATTGGGATGGGGGGTTTGATCCGTTTGAGAGGGAGGAGGGGGATGAAGATGGGGAGGAGGAGGAGGAGGAGGAAGGGGAGGTGAGGGTGGAGGGGAAGGTGGTGAGAGTGCTGAGGGAGATGTTGGAGTTGGAGGGGAAGCTGCCGGTTGGCCGTCCGCGGTCGTTCGACACGCCGGTGTTTCTGGGTCACGGAACTGAAGACGACAAAGTCCCGGTTACTCGTGGGAGAGCGGCGGCCGAGTGCTTGGAGGCTGCTGGGATGGATACCGAATGGAACGAGTATGAAGGCCTCGGCCACTGGTACTCCACCGCGATGCTGGCAGACATGGCCTCATTCTTAGCACTTCGGACTAACTGGGAACAAGACGATGAAGAATCGTAATCTCATTACTACGTAACAAATCCGAGATCATGGCGAAACGTCCATGATACTAATGCAATGAATCCAAACCCAACCCATAATGCAAGCCCTTGATATTTCGTACATTCCTCACACCCCCTAGAGGCCGCAGTTGCTGAGAGCCACCTGCTGGACAGCGGCGTCGATACGGCCCAGCTCGACACCGTGGCCGCCTGTCAGGTCGTTGAAGGCACGGAGGCCGAGGTTGAGGCCGGCGCCGGCGTGGTCAACAGCCACGACGTGGATCGTCTTGCCGTTGTAGGTCACCGACCAGCACGAGCCGCAGTTGGGCGAGTTCCAGCCGGGAATCGAATCGGAACCGCCAATGTTGGGGAAGCCCTTGACGTCACCCTGAACTTTCCTGCATGTTTGTCAGCCTTGTCGACTCTTTTGGCAATCTGGCCGAGGAACAGCCCATCTCGACTTACCAGTTGTACTTCCACATCAGGCCGTTAACACCGTCCGAGCAAGCAACCTCCGTAAGGGAGCGGCCGGCATTGTCGTAGCCCTCATCGTAGCTCACTATGCCAGTGTTAGTCGTTTTCGTGGTTATGAACCGACAGAATGGGTGTCGACGAACCGGTAATAGCCGACGTGGCAGCGGCGAGCGAGAAAATGCTGAGGATCTTGGAGAACTGCATGGTGATGGTGTTGATGGTGTTGATGGTGTTGTGTTTGAGTCTGGTAGACGGACTGCTGAAGATGGCTAAGATGGTTGATGAGAGTGGATGTAGTGTAGTAGTCTGGTAGTCCAAGATGTGAGCTGATGATGATAAAAACAAAAACAGTTTGAGAGAGGTTCCGAGGCTTCATTTATAGGTAAATCGTGGCCATGGTGTTGCTACCTTAGCCTTCATGCCTTCCTCCAACCTCCCCTCCCTCCCCTCCTCCCCCCGCTATACCGTGGTTGCCCTCGATACGACAAACTCCTTCCCGTGTCGTCATGGTCTAAGCTCGAGAACCGGCATTGAACCCTGTCTTTCCCCCGAACGGGAGGCTGTTAGGCTGCCAAGCTGCATCCCATGGCCTTACACAGTATACTCTCCATTTCCGGCGCCATCGTGACTTCTTCGCAAATGCATGCGCTCGGCAGGAAGCCGATGCAGCTGCAGCCATGCCTGCCGTCTTCGTATTCCAACAAGCACAATGCGCACATGCGCACCCGGGCTCGAGCCTGGCCACTGCCAACACTTGCAGCGGGGTCTTCGCTTTTCCCTTGTGCTCCATCAAAAAGTGGCACAGCGGGAGAATTAGCCGTTGCAAACTGGCAATACGAGGTCGGCAGAGCGCCGATCATCTACCGGCTAGCCGATACCCTCGCGTGCCTCGCTGTGATGGCACCTATAGGCCCCGGTTTGCCACTGAACAGTGAGACAACTGCAGCACTGCCAGTGTTATTTACGTCCGCTGCAGGGCATTTGCATTGGCCTTGGGCTCCGGCGAGGGCGGGACCGGTCGATCCGTCGGAGTGCCGAACACCACCTCCCGGTCGGTTCGGCTCCGTCTGTTTGGGCAAGGACGGCATATTTCCGGTTGATGCCGTGTTCAACCGTTGCCGCATCAACTGAATCAGAATACACCAGTTCTCAGTCACTTACATTGTCAATCAACAGTTCTCTGTTTACACCGTCCATGTAAACAAGGGAGAGAGTTACAGGTACATACCTAAACGAGCGGAGCCTTCGCAGTAACGTTACGGGCCAACATGAGACATGTCATTGCCGGGAAATAATTCCCGTTTTGGTCAACTGACAATGAAGTGTATGGATGATGCCCAGCCCCTGTTGGACACCAGTCAAAAAACAGAAAACAAGCTGACGATGAGTTGGTGAGCACTATGCGCGCCGACTTGAGCCACGAAGTCGTCGAAACATGCAGACACGAGCTGACAAGTTGTTCAACGAAGGATCTCACGGCCGTCGTAATCGGTATGATCGGCGCGTGTTGGACGGCGCCGGCTTCCTTCTGTCAGCTCGGGAACCATGCTCGGGCCGCTGCCTAACTTAAGTCCGGACGTCTGGGGTAGCGGCTATTTGTGGTATGTGTGACTGGGGCTTGACAGGTATCTAGACCATGGAGTCGTAGCATCAGCATTGGATGTCGGGCTACGCCCAAGCGGTCTTGTGGGGAAATGGGTAAATCTGTTGATGCAGTTGGGTATCTAGTTACCGTTGTGCCCAAAATATGCTCCATCAAACGATGCAATCTACATATGTACAGTACTAATCGTAGCCAGTAAAAAGACACTCTAAAGTCACTGGAGGGGGATGGGCAGCTTAAACCGCCTCCCAGTCCATAGCATCCACCATGAACTCCCACTGGTCCTCCTCATCCCTGATAGCAGCCCAATCCATCGGCCTCCCATCATTCTCCGGCATATCCACATCCTCCTCACCCCTCACATATTCTTGAGCAATCCTAAACCCCTGGTCAAACCCCCGAAAGATGACCTCCAGCATGTGCTCGAGCCGGTACGAGTCCAGCGGCGCAGCGACCTTTCTAGACCGCCACTCCCTCTCCGGGCTGGCAGCGCCGCCGCCGCCGCCGCCGCCCTTTGCGGGGGACCTGCCCCGGGGGTCGCCGCCCTGATCATGCCCATGCTGATACTCATGCTCATGCTCGGGCTCGTCCGCCGCCGTCTTCCACCGGTTCCGCAGATCCTTGGCCCGCCCCAGCTGCGCCCTCGCCTCGCCGGTCCCGAGCGCGTCGTGTAGCGGGTTCTCCTCGCGGTCCAGCGCGGCCAGCACGTTGGCATGGTACCGGTGGTGCCTGCCCTCGCGCCACACACTCGCCCCGAGACCCCTCCCGCTGTTGTTGTTACTCTTACTCTTACTCTTGTCCACATCCACATCCATATCCATATCACCACCACCAACCCCAACCGCCGCCCCCCTCGACACCCCCACCCCAAAAACCCCCAACAAATGCACCAGCGCCCGCTCCACCAGCATATAATACTCAAAGAAGTCCAGCTTGAACATGAGCTCTGCCTCCCACACGGCGCGGGGGTCGGCGCCGACGCGGTCCACCGCCTGCCGGTACCCCTGTGCCAGGAAGGGCAGCTTCCACTGCAGGCGGCGGATGATCTTGGTGTAGCGGGCTAGTTCGCGGCGGGCGTTGTCGAGTTTGGCGTTCGTCGCGGTGGTGGTGGTGGTGGAGGTTGTTGTTGTCGCGTGGTGTGGTGGGGTGGGTGTGGTTGATGATGTTGATGGTGGTGGTGGTAGTGGCGGTGATCGGGAGTGGGGGACGTGGTTGTGGCCGCTGGTGCCCGTTGGGGCCGGAGGAACCGTGAGGTCGGCGGTTGTGTGATTGACATTTCGTGTCGGTCGCCGCGGAAATGTGGCATGACGTGAAGCGGCGAGGCCGGCCATGGTAAGAATGAATGGAGGGTATCAATGGATGTGTAGATGATTCGTAAAACGCATCTGGAAGTGGTCGATCAAAAATAGCGTTAAGAAAATGATGGTCAAGACAGCCCGCGCTCCGCCGACGTCACAAGTAAAAAGGTCGCACGCCCGTTGTCAAAGACGGGTTTGTTCATACCGAACAAAGTCGCGAAACAGCTGAACAATAAAGCTTGCTTCGTATGCATCGCTGGAATAACCCGATGTGTTGGGATAACCAAATGAGGGATTGGACTAAGGCGACCAAGGCGTTGATCCTTGTTCCACTTCCTGTCCATCGTCCCGAACTGTCTCAGTTAGCGCCAGTGGCTTGCGGAGCCGCAACGATGAAACGCGTCGCTCAACGAGTCAACAATGAATCTTCTTCCCCACATCCCGAGCAGAGCCCGAGAATGCAATGAAAAAGGTTTGCGTCGTCCAGAGGCAGTGTAATACTGGAGACACGGTGGGATTCAGGCTCGGCAAGCCGAGTGGACTGAGTCCCGAGGGACAAAAATTAATTTAATCAAATAAATCTACTCCGTAGAGCAGTTTCAGAGATTAAACTGAAAAGAACAGATACTACACTTGATCTAAGCCAAAAGGCAAAGAGAGCTAAAGAAGAAAAGAAAAGAATTCCAGAATTGGGCGGCCAGGCGAAGAATATATACTCAAAGTGTGGCTGGTCTGTGCACGCCTGCAATCTGCAAAGCCCCACCTTGCCCTTTGCCGACAGACGTATTCACGTGACATGGAACTTCGGAGTTTGACCTCAGCCGCACTGTCGCCGTTCCGTTCCGAGTCGGTCCTTAATCTCCACCAATCAACGTTGAACCCGCCCCAACTTCGGATTCCGAGTTCCACTTCAGCTCGGTCGATGCCGCCACCGTTGGTTGTGGAGTCACATCACACGGCGAGACAGATGTTCCAGTCATCAACCATTTTGTTTGTTCCCGATGACCTCAGTTTCGTTCTTGAAGTGCCGTTTTCGACAGGCTACTTAGCTGACATGCCAACTCACTGGGAAACGGTATGCTAGTTTGCCGTGCACCATTGTGAGTCACCTTGCAGGAACTCGGAGGGCCGAGAAAAAGATTCATCACCTCGATATAGATAGTTAACGTGTTATACCGATTAAAGTATGGCTATTTACACACACGGATATCTCATTCATGTTTCCAACATGGACGCCCCAATATACTCATGGCCTTTACTTTAACCTAGAAAATGGAAAGTGACTCGGATAACCATCAGGATGTGATCTCAGCTGGTGAAAATCAAACATGGCCTTAAACCCTAGCCTAATGGCAGGAGCACAGAGTTTGCAGAAGACAAATGGTTGTTATAATCACCTCGTTATTATTCAAAGGTTGCGCCCGGAGGAGACTGTGTGGACCACAGACAGCACGAGTGACCAGCTGAAGAACCGGGCAACAGACCATACGCGGTAACTGTACCACAAGATCCGGTGCAGAAACCATGTACAAGATAAGATAGTTTGTATACTCATTCGGTCTATCAAAAACAGTCTAATACTGAAATCCCAACATCGCTTCTTTTCCGCTCAGCCATGCCCACAACGTTTCCAAGAGAGAAACACGCTCCAGACGACGAAACCCAGAAGCCGCTCACCCCCTCCCCCCTGACCCGAATTCACCAAGAACCGCTATCCAACCTTTCGATTACTGAGCAAGCCCGGATGATAGCTTCGGTAGCCGCGTCCAAGTTATCCTCGGTATCAAAGACATTGTAATGATGCCCGGGGATATCAATAATCTCCTTGATCAGATCCTTCCTGTAGCCACCCCACCCCAGCAACCGATCCGACCGATGCAAATCCACCCTTGCCACCCCCTCCGCCACGGGCACCCTCTCCCGCGCGCGGAGCATCACCACCGGCGGCGGCGGCCCGGTCCGTGGCCCCTCCCCGCCTTTAGCAGCAGCAGCAGCACCCTCCCACACCGGCAGCGTCCACTCCCCGACCATGCGCACCGCCTCCGCAAAGCACCTCGTCACCTTCTCTCTCGTCTCGGGCCGCGTATGCTCATGCCACTGCATCGCATGCGGCACCACCACCACCGGCCGGGCGCGGCACCCCCCCCCCCCCGCCGGCACCACCGGACACACCGAATCCACCATCAGAATCCCCACCACCCGGATCCTACAACCCTGCGCAGTAGCAGCAGCAGCAGCAGCAGCAACCTGCGCCGCCATCTCCAGCGCCAGCAGCCCGCCCAGCGACCAGCCCCCCAGGATCACATCCCCGCCACCGGGGGGCACCACGCTCTCGACAAACGCCAGGTAGGTGCGCGCCATCTCGGGGATGCCGCCCTCCCAGCGCGCGCCGGACTCGTAGTGCGGGTTGGCGATGCCGTGCACGGTGCGCCCCAGCTCGCCCAGGCAGTGGTACGCAAAGATGGTGCCGCCGCCGTCGTGGATGAGGATGAGCGGGGTGGGCGGGGTGGTGGTGGGCGCGGTGTCGGGGTCGAAGGGCTGGATGAGGCTGGGCTGGGCGTCGAACATGCCGTGGCTGCCCATGGTTGTTGTTGTTGTTGTTGTTGTTTCGGGCTGGGCTGTTGCTGCTGGGGGTGTGTTGGTTGATGAGTTGGGCTGGGCTGGGTTGGGTTGGGTTTGAGCGGTTATGGTGGCTGGCTGTGGTTGTGGGTTAGAGGGAGGGTTTTGGTATGAGCGCGGTCGTGGGGGTTGGAGGGAATTACATAGGGACGCCAAAGAACCAATGTCGGTGTAGGGCGTGTCTCAGTTCTGAGTTGGCCGTGATAAGGATTTTTGTGGTTCTCAATGTCGCAAAAGGTTGGGCAGAGATCGGCGTGAAAAGCCGAGGGCCCAAGAATAATCCCGCGCTAATCAGGGAAGAAAGAAATTGATCAAAATAATTGGTATTGGTGAGGGAACGTAAGATCGGCGATGGCGAGCTTACTGGCCGGCATGGACCGAGTTGCTGTCTTGAAGCGGCTTCGTGGTGCGGATGATGATGAGTTATCCCGACCGGTTCGGAGACCATTCAACAGGCATGCCGAGTGGGCTCATTGGAGTATGGCACTGTCACATTGGCAGCTGAATCGAGCCGCACGTAGAGCAGATAAGAGCACCCTGATCTCCACCGAAATCATAGGCGGAACGCCAACCTTGAAACCATGATCAATAGCACAACCACGGCCTCAGTATACAAAAATAATTTAAATGCAGTATAAAAACGCTATTACAGTCAATCGAAGACATTGATTATCCACGGCATGAAACATAAAATATGTGCTACAGCTAGGACTATCCGCCACAGAAACGAATCAAATGACACGCAGCAAGTTACAGGCACAAGGAAACATACCTACTAGACGACGATTGTGAATACCTATCTTCCCATCGTTCTTGCAAAATGGGCATGTCATTGTTTCCTCTCAGTGACAACTGTAAAATGTCGAACAAAGCAAGGCCTTCATGGCAACCGCCAATGCCAATACTCCCAAAAGGCTTGGAGCTCGGTCTCGTGCGCCGGGAGCGGGATGTTCACAAAACCAGCATCCCGCCATTCATCGCCATAGGGTCCGACAATCATGGCCTTGCAGTATTCCCAATACTCAGGGGACCATCCGGCTTGCCCCCAATCCACGACACCCGTCAAGGTGATTTGCCCATCAGGTGGTTTGGACACGAGAATATTGCCCAGATGGAGGTCCCCATGCGTGAGAAACACACCGGTGGTATCTGGCAACATGGCCCGATAAGGTTCCTCTGATGGTTCTGCCCCAGGAGGCAGCCAGTATACTGCCGCAGATTTCATGAAATCATGAAACTCTCGGGGGTCGCAAATGGGCCTTTGTGATAGTCGGGGCTGAAATAGAGATCTTGAACCGGGCCCCGGTTGATCGAGCCTAGGTAACCAAGTAAAATTAGATATCACACTTCTTCCAGAAAAAAAGCACTTGATAGTACCTACCAATGAACTGGTCTGCCGGGCTTTGCTCCACCGATCTCAAGGCTTTCACGACATCTGCTAGTTGATGGGATATAGATGTCTTATCCGCCTGCGTAAGAGTTTCCCACACCGCTTCCAGTGTTTCTCCAGGCAGAAAGCTCATGTAGATGAAGGTTGACTCGTTGCCGTTATCGCCGGCAGTTTTCCAACCGAACACCTCGGGAGCTGGAACCTGGTCGCGCGGAGAACATTTTGTTCACGAACCGCAGGGCAAGGGCCTCCTCAATATGGACCCGACTGCGAGGGCCAAACTTGACGAATACACCGGAATCTTGGAAGTGCCAAAACCTCCCTTCGCCCATCCGCTCCCCACTTGCCTGGAGTACCTCTTGCGGACTCGGTAGCTTGCGGCGCGGAGCAGAGGTGTCATTGTCGAGATGAAAAAAGGACGAGTCAAGGAAGTCAAACTCAGGTAGAGAGACGTCGGGAAGCTGAGCTCGTACGGTCTCTGCACGCTGGTGGTTCGCCATAAGAGAAAAACAAGCCGAGCGTGACAAGTTCGAGGTGTTTTATGCATAAGTTACGTGGGGCTGGAACTGTAATTGAATTGCTGCGAGAAGAAGATGAGTTTGGAAAAGCGGGGATACGAGACTACCTTAGGCTGGTTGTCTTTGGCTGCAGTCGACGGTAAGGTAGTTACCGACTAACTTACGGAAGATAAATGGTTGAAAGGTCATCAGGCTAACGCCAACAAAACAAGGGCGGCGTAAAAGCCCACCAGTACAACGGTATTTTCTAGGCGCCGACAAGGTGTCACGCTGTTGAACAGATTTGGCGCTTGCCGGGGAATTGACTTAACCGTTCCCGGGCTTTCGTTGCAAGATCGAGCTGCAACCTTTGAAGCGACTAAGATTTATACGTATCGCCATCATCTTGTTTAGGAAGCAAATAGCAGAAAGGTTTCTTAGCAGCTGTGCCATTTTTAAAAAGTTCCAATATATGATGGTATGTACATAACATGTAAACCCAAGCGCCGTCCGCTACCCAGAATGGTACATTTAAACAAACTAGTTTACAGAATAGACAATGAGTAGAGAAGGACAAAGAAAGGATGAGAGAAGAGAAGAGAAAAGTCCGACATCAAGTTCGGCCAGCGGCAAGACGTGACCCTTTACTCCCATCAAAGCCTCTGTGTCACCTCCGTCGCCAACTTGGCGACCAGACAGGCACCCACAACCGCCCAGGCAAGGGGGTACACAAACCTAAAGCGTGACCGACGGGGAGTGACAACAGGCGAGACCAGATAACCCTCCAAGAACGACAGCAGCTGCGACATCTTGGCCAGCGGCCCGATATGCGCAACATAGCCGTCCGGCCGCACCAGCACGTAGCCCGCCTTGGTCCCAAACCCAAACTTGCGGTGCAGCTCGCCCCGCAGGTCGGTATACCAGTCCTCGCCCTGCGCCGACCTTTCATCCCCCGCAATGTAGTGCACCTTCACCTCCGCCTGACAAGCCTGCACCACCCTCTCCGCGGCCCGGTCTAGCTCCGCCTCCCCCAACCCCCCTTTCGCCGCATCCCCAGAGAACAGCAACAGATGATGCGGCGCGCCAACACACACCCTCTGCAAGCTCGTCTCGCCTTGACCCTTCCCACCAACCCTAACCACCTTCCCATCCGGCAACCGATCCCCGCCCCTAATAACCGCCCTCCAAAACCACCCCTTCGCCTCCCCCACCAACGACGTACACCCGCGATACCCAATCCCAAACTGCGACATGAACAGAAACATCTTCCGCCGCCGCTCCCGACTCCGCGACAGCCGCGGCGCGACATGCCTCAAGATGAAGTCACGCACGTGCACAAACACCGGCCCCGGCGCCGACATGAAGGTGAACAGGCGGTCCGTGCCCCGCAGAAGCATCAGCCCGACAGGCCGGCGCTCGAGGTCGTAGCTGTCGAGGAGGGCGTCGGCAGCCGCAGCCGCACTCGCACTCGCACTCGCACTCACAATCTTACCGCGGGCGGCGCTCGCCTCGAGGGACAGCGCATGGGCGAGCTTCCAGCCCAGGTTGATGGCGTCCTGGATGCCGGCGTTCATGCCCTGGCCGCCGGCGGGCGAGTGGATGTGGGCGGCGTCGCCGGCGACGAAGAGGCGGCCGTCGCGGTACTGGGTGACGCAGCGGTGGTGCAGGCGGAAGCGGGCCAGCCAGACGGGGTCGTCGAGCGTGCCCGACCCGGCCGGGGTCATGCTGGTGAAGTAGGTCTGGAGCTCGGCGAGCGTGGGCGTGGCTTGCTGGTCTTGCTGCTGCATGGGGATGGAGCTGCGCGAGGCGACGACGCGCACCGTGTCGGCGCTGATGGGCAGGACCGCGACGATGCCCGTGTCGTTGAGGTGGAGGCTCACGCGGTCGGCCGAGATGTTGGAGTCGCGCAGGCGCGTGTCGCAGAGGATGAAGTCTTGCGGGTAGGCGGCGCCGGGGAAGGTCATCTTGTCCGAGGCGTGGCGGACGCTGTGGGCGCCATCGCAGCCGACGACGTACTTGGAGCGGATAGTCTCGACCTGCCCATCGGGACGTTCGAGGGTGATGCTAACCCCTGAATCGTCTTGGATGATACTGGTGGCGGTGATGGGGCGCTCGACTTTGATGTCATACTTTTCGAGACATGTATCCAAAAATCTCTCGGTTTCGACCTGGGAGACGTTCAAAGGCAAGGGGAACTCGGTGTCGGTGGTACCCAGGTCATCAAGGAGGACGCTGGAGGCGAGCTTCTGCTTGATGTACACTTGCATGCCGTGTAGGATGCGACCTCGCTGCAGCATCGCGTCAGCGGCGCCATGGCGGTTCAGGAGCTCCAGCGTCCGGGGCTGCATAATCAGTGCCCGGCTCTTGTCGTTCCGGACCGGCTCCCGGTCGATGATGCGGAAGGAAACACGGTGGAGGGCAAGCTCCAGCGCGAGAGCGGTGCCAACCGGGCCCGCCCCGACGATGAGAACGTCACAGTCGTGTGTCATAGTAAGTAACTTGCTCTCTTCAAGATGGCAGATGATGATGATAGTGAGAGAGATCAATAACAAGGGGGGAAAAGATGAAGTGCTAGTTGGTGTTGTTTGATACGAATATGGAAAACAACCAGCTGGTATCGCTCATGGCGCAGACCCAAATCCTTTATATCCCCCCCTCCACGACGGTGATCGGAGGATCTTAACTATTAGGCCCGGCCATGAACATGTAATACTGTGTAGTTGGATGCAACGGTCCCATTGTGTTTGGTCAAGTCGGAGCGGCAACCTGCCGACCCCGCTGGCGGGCTGAGCCGGTTAAAGGATCAAGACCGGAGCGCGAGCCAAGGAGCGGTCGGAAGACCCAAGGGCCAAGCGCCGTTCATCAGGATCGTTCAGGATCCCGCTTTACGGGCTGCACCAATCAATGTCCGAGGTAGTGCTGGTATTGGGAGCTTATCTCTGACGTTAACTTGAACATACGGGCAATATCTGTGAATAACAGTTTGAATTGCCGTATTCATTGTTTTGCCGTTCCCGGGAAACCAATCTTTCAATCTTGACTTGCATCGGTGTCGGCGCCGTGACGAGGACCGGGGAGAGTGAGTTGGATGACTCGCGTAAAATCAAGAAGCCTGAGGCAGAGCACTGGCAGTGCTGTGCTGGGCGGCAGAATGGGGGGGTGAACCCCAATGAGAAGGCCCCTGTGTGCTGACAGGATGCCCTGATAGGATGCACCGACATTTTACGAGGGCGGCGATGCCATCCGTTTTCTACCGACCGCATCGGAGGATCTCGAAAAGATTTCCCAGCAACCATGAAAGGTCGGGTCTTGGCTTTCTTTTAAGCCGCTTTTTTGACCACCAACGGCTGTTGGATCAGAGAACGTGAGCGGTGCCGCCAGTGGAAACACGGATGATGTGGTTAGTGGGCTGGTGTGGACGGGTCAAGGTGGTTTAGTTGACAACACGGAACAATAAGTTACGAGATCGATCTCGATGTGATTGACAATGATGAAGTGGCGACAGACATAGATACACACCACAGCAGCCCCAACACCAGCCGAAACGCCTCGTATCCATATCGCAAAGCATCAAAGTGATATCCACATTGAGGGAAGTAAAAAAGAAAAAAGAAGACGAAAAAAAAAGACAGCTAGCCACCGTTCCCAAGATACAACAACCCCCAAACCCCAACCAAAACCCCAACCAAACACGGCGGTGACCAGTCAAGCCCCTGAAAACCGAGCCAACAACAAAATTCCCCTGCCCCCCTCCCAAAACAAAAACAATACTCGACATCGCTACCCGCTGCTGCGCGATCCATCACGGGGTAAATACTATAGAGTGAGTCATGGTATCATAAACACTGAAACTCCCGTCCCGCCCGACCGACACACCTCCCATCAACCAACCACACACGCACACCACATCACAACACCACCAACGCCCGACCACAACTGGACTCAGCGACCCGACTCAGGCGTCCCAGCCGTCAACTTCTTGGTCGACTTGGCCGTGCCAATATGGGTATTATGCACCTAACACACACAATGTCATTAGCCCCGATTCCAATCCACCCAACACCCTCTCCCTCTCCCTCGCCAGAGAAAAAAAGAGAGAGAGAGAGAAACTCACCTTCGTCGCAAACCGCAAACTGGTAATCGTCTCCTTCAAATGCGCCTCCAGCGGACTGACCATGACAAACATGAGCGTCTTGGAGTTCCCGCCCAGCGAGTACTGCAGCAGGTGGGTGAGCTTGGAATTGCGGTACGGCACATGCCCGGACCCGCGGCCGAGCGCCTCGATGACGTCGCCCAGACACGCCAGACTCTTGTTGATGTTCTGCGTCTCCTTCATGCGCTCGCCCTCGGCCTGCGAGTGCTTGAGCCGCTCCGACCCGGCCAGGTCGACCAGGTTGAGCGTGCCCTCGCAGCGCTCGTTGGTCGCGCTGTTCTCGCCGACGAGTTTGAGGATGAAGACCGAGTGGGAGCGGGAAGAGCGCTCGTTGGCCTTGGTAGCAGCGACGCTGCGGTTGTTCTGCGCCTGCTTGAGCATGGTCTCGACCTTGTCGGGGGTGTCGAGGGCGACGGTTTTGCAGTTGATGACTGTTGTCTGCTTGCGCGCGTCGTCGTGGCGGATCTCGAGCCGCTTGCGGCCGTCCGACGACCCCTCGCGCCCGGGCGTGAGCAGGTCGTGCAGCTCTTCGTTGTACACCTCGACGAAGCTGCCTTCCATCGTGTACGTCCACGACTTCTCCTGCAGCTTGGTGATGGTGTCGTAGATCATGTGCGTGGCCCGCGGGATCATGCCGTCGGCCGAGGACATGGTGTACGTCTTGCCGGAACCGGTTTGGCCGTAGCAGAAGATGCACACGTTGTAGCCGTCGAGCGCGCTCTGCACGAGCTGCGAGATCTCGCCAAACACTTCCTCGTTCTGCACCGGCGGGTCGAAGACGCGGTCGAACTCGAAGGGGAGCACCTTGCGGCTGATGGCCCCCAAACTGCTCTTCTCCTCTGGGCCGGTGACGTCGATTTGTGACGAGGTCTTGGTGTCGGGAAAAGCCATCCTGGCCACCTCCCCTTCTGCCGAGTCGAGGACGGGCCGGACTCTGCACATGACCCGGATGTTGCCTTTCAGCTCCTGGTACTTGTTGAATAGCACGCGGCGCTCTGTTTCTTCCTTGATCAGCTTTTGCCGTGCTTCCTCGGCAACACGCAAGGCCTCTTGGAGGCGCGCTTCCATGTTCGCATACGCATCCGATTGTTGCTTGCTGCCGGATTCAAGGAAGTCGATCTTGGCCCGCAGTCCGCGCATCCGATCCTCGAGCGTCATGTTCGTGGCCGTCATTTCGGCAATCTGCTGCTGGAGAGTGGCCTTGATGGCTTGCTCCCGGTCGAGGTCGGATTTGAGCAGCTCGGCTTGTGACCGCATCTCCTGGACTTCTCTCTCCTTCTTGAGGATGCCTAAACTCATATCTTGCTGCTCTGCCCCCAGCTTTGAGCGTAGATCTTGTAGTTCTCTGGACTTCTGCGCCTCCTGCTCGGCGAGATCCGCCCGGTAGCGCCTTTCCATGGCCTCCAAAGCGTGCGCATGCTCCCTCTTCAGCTGGTCGAATTCGCCCTTGAACTCACGCCTGATTTCGTCGACTTCGTGCTTGTGTCCCCGTTGTCTGTCTTCAATCTCGAACTTTTGTCTTCGTTGTTCGGCCTCCATTTCGAGGACCATCAACTGCTTCTCCTGTTGCAGTGAGTGGTTTTCCTGTCTTTGGAGGTCAAGTTGGCCCTGTAGATGTGTATTTTGATCTACCAGCCGTTGTTGCTCTCTCTCGAGATCGCTCGCTAACCCCCTGTGGTTAGCATTTCACCAGAGTACCCGCAGCTTGATGGTATATACCTCGATTCTTGGCCATGTCGATCGCTTCTTCCAGGACCTTCCTGTCGGTCATGGTGCCCTCAAAGGTCTCTTTCATGACCTTGAATTGCGATTCAAACTCGTTCAGTCGGCCGTCTACGTCCCAACCTGTAAAAGATGTTACACTCGACTCCTTACTCAGAAATAATGGCTTTGTCGGAGAACAAGAAGATTTGAATGGTGAAAGAGGCGCCTTGCAAGGACTCTGTAAGCCCTTGCGTACTGTGTCCATCGCCTCGTTGAACTTTCTAGACTCCGGCGGTGTTGCTGGCACTGGCGCAGACGCGCTTTGAGAGTCGGCAGGCCCGAGTGGGTTTCCTCTGGCTGCATCATCTTGTTGAAGCGTGCGAGTGATAATCTCCGTCTCGACCTCTGACTGGGATGGCCGAGACGGAGATTGCTGAGATTGGTTAGAGACCACTTGGCCCCCTATTGGGTTCTTGTTGGGCTTATCATTAAGCGACAAATCCTTGAGTTGCCTGCTAAGACCCGAGATGTCTCGACGTTGTTGCTGCGGTTGCGGAGCCCCTGGCTGCTGAGGAAGGGTCTGTCGCAACGAAGGATTCCGTAGACGGGTTTTTAAAAAGACCGGGATCTGCATACCCTTCTTCTGGTTGACCGGCTCAGGTTCATTTTCGATTTCCCTGTTTGCCATGGAAGTTGCTGGCCGGGTCCGCGTGTTCCCTCGTGGTCGGGTCATGGTGGATTGGGAGAAGCCCAGCGAGGTCGGAGCTCTCATCATCGATACCGGGGGACGGGATGATGTGGGATTGACGCTTTTCGCGAAGCTGTTTGTGCGTCCATGTCCATATCGTGATGTTTGGGCGGTAGAATTGGCGGCAAGGCTGGTGATCGAGGCGCCCTTAACGCTCGTAGCCCGCGATAGACCGGCAGCTGGGGGAGGGAATGGAAGGCTTGGAAGGTTCGCCTGCCAGCTCTTGTAATGTTTTGCGTTTCTCCGGATATGATACTGCTCGGGTTCCTCCGGGTCAGCTGTCAACAGCACACCAGAAGCCCATGTGGGGATGCAATGCATACCGCTTCCTTTGTGTGTACGTTTTTGGGGGATTCCGGGCTGTTGCACCCGAGAATTGTGTTGAGAATCGGTCATCGGTTGGAGACATGTTGCGGTTGTTGCTGGTCCAATTGCCCCGGCGCGGACTTGGGGAGGTCTCAGCCCCGAGCGGAGTTTCTATGTAATGTGTCGCGGTTAGTAAGTAAGGTCGAGTCAAAAGGGCGACGGCGCTTAAAGTTTGTCGTGATGTGCACGCACCGTGTTCTCGGAAGGTTCCATGTTGAGCGTGCGCATTCGAGGGACGACAAAGTGCGCGAGCAAGTAGGAAAGGAGCAAAGCCCCCTGCGCAGATGTGGTTGTCGGCGACGTCGTGAATAATGAGGGGGGTTCTTGTCTGACGCAGTTATTTGCTCCTCTCCGCAATCCGCAATGGGTGTGGCGCAGAGATGCTTGAACTCTGGTTTATCAACATCACCCCGGCAACCAAACAATACCACTCTCCCACTCCAATTGCGACGTGCATCTTGGCGGTGGGGTTCAACTTTGATGCCGGGTTAGGGTTGGCTCTTGGAGATTAATGAAACCAGGAACAAAAGTTAACCGGAAGCTTAAAGAAGCTATTTTTGCTCTATTTGCCTTTCTTTACTCTGTTTCTTTTTTTTCTTATCATTTGATCCCTCTCTTTTTCTTTTATTGTTTTTCCGCTTATTCTTTTACACGGACTTATTTCTTCTTAGAGTTCAGCTTTTTTTGGCCAGGGGGTGACGCCACTCGACACCCCTACGCACGTGCCATGTCAGATCCCTTCACATGTTAGAGGCCGCAATGCACCCCCACAGACTCCAATGGGAGGAATTCCCAGGGACAGCTGTCCCTGTTAAGCCAACCTTGACACGCTGCAAAAGCGGACAGCCCATCTTTGTCGAGCCATCGGAAACGTCAGGACAGCGTTTTTATCTGAACAACTACTACCACCACTAAAATCAACGCAACGGCCTGCAGGCAACGGCAAGCGAACTAAACAGCGCCCATCATGGAGAAGTTCTCCCAGTTTCGAGATCGAGGTACTTATCCACATCCCACCCACCCTCCTTAGCTATATCATCAGACATCAACCAACACTCACCCCCTAAATAGGCTCCGGCATCTCCCCCTTCCTCCCGGTGACGACACCCTCCTCGATCCCAGCCACCGTCTTCCACGCGATCCTCTTCCTCACCCGCCTCCCCTTCTTTCTCTTCTACGCAACAGCCTACTTCCTCGTTCTCCACCACCTCCCCCTCCTGCCCACCGTCGCGCGCAAGCTCCTCCTCTGGTCCCTGCTCGCCATCCCAGGGGTGTGGTGGGTGGACCTGCAGCTCGACGGCGTCAAGCGCGGCTCGCTCAGCCAGCAGCCGCGCTCGCGCGTGCCCCACGGGCGCTCCATCATCGCCGCCAACTGCACCTCCCCGATCGACGCGCTCTACCTCGCCGCCGTCTTCGACCCCATCTTCGTCGCCTCCCACCCGTCCTCCCGCAAGGTCCGCCAGATCAGCCTGCTGTCCGCCATCGCGGCCGCCCTCTCCCCGCGCCCCCAGCCCGCACCCTCGAAGAATGGGAACAGCACCAGCCACAAGAGCTGACGACCCTCCACGCCCTGCTCGCCCGCCACCCGGACCGCGTCATCGCCGTCTTCCCCGAATGCGGCACCACCAACGGCAAGGGCATCCTGCCCCTGGGCCCCAGCCTGCTGACCGCCCCGGCCGACGCCGCCATCTTCCCCTTAGCCTGCGGTATGCGCCGCCCGACGTCACGACCCGGTACTCGGTTCGGCTGGGTGGGCGGACTTTGTGTGGAAGCTGCTCGGCCGGCCGACACATTGCGTGCGCGTGCGCATTGCGGAGGCGGTGTTTAATACGGCGGGGGCGCCCAATGGGGTTGATGGGAGGGGGTCGTTGGTGGTGGTGGTAGTGGTGTTGCGCTAGGTGGTTGGGAGGGGCGGGCCGAGGACCAGCCAACGGCGGAGGAGCAGCAGTTGTTGGATCGGGTTGGGGAGGCGTTGGCGAGGTTGGGAGGGTGAAGAGGGTTGGGCTGACGTTGAGGGATAAAAAACGGTTTTTGGCTGCTTGGGCGAAGAGGTGATGTGATGATGGGGAAGGACGCATGGTTAGGGGGAAGGATTGCCTATTTGTCATGCGTCGAAGCGCACCCCGGGCCATACTCGGACGAGTTGTTCCACGGCGGCTGCGGTTCGTGAAGCGTACCGAGCATACCTTGGAGAGAGATGAGTGTTTCAACACGAAAATGAATAATATGACGATTAAATCATAAACCGCCGACCCGGTATCCCTTTTAAGCACCGGCCAAGCGGTGACATCGCAAGCGCCTTTTTGCAGCCCAAAGACACAAACACGAAAGGGGCATATGTACATCCAATAAATTCGAAACACATCTTCAGACCACCCTACTGATACCCCCCCCTATTTGTCGGTGACACACCCCTGGCTAGCATCCCTGACCAGGGCGGCGTACTTCTTCAGGGTACCGCGCTTGGCCCTGGGCTCAGGGGCCTTCCACTCGGCCTTGCGCCTCTCCAACTCGTCGGCGGGCACCTCGAGGTCGAGCACGCGCTGGTCGGCATCAATAATAATCTTGTCGCCGTCGCGCACCAGGCCGATGGGCCCACCCTCCATGGCCTCGGGCACGATGTGGCCGATCAGGAAGCCGTGGCTGCCGCCGGAGAAGCGGCCGTCAGTGATGAGGGCCACGTCCTGGCCGAGGCCGGCGCCCATGATGGCCGAGCTGGGCTTGAGCATCTCGGGCATGCCCGGTCCGCCCTTGGGGCCCTCGTACCGGATCACGACGACCGTCTTCTCGCCCTTCTTGATCTCCCCGCGCTCCAGCGCCTCGATGAAGGCGTCCTCGTAGTCGTACACCTTCGCCCTGCCCTCGAACCGGAGCCCTTCCTTGCCCGTGATCTTGCCGACCGACCCGCCGGGGGCGAGCGAGCCGCGCAGGATCTGGATGTGGCCCGTCGGCTTGAGCGGGTTGCTCAGGGGGCGGATGATGGGCTGGTCCTCGGGGAAACCGGGCAGGTCGGCCACGTTCTCCTTCATGGTCTTACCGGTCACGGTGATGCCCGACCCGTCGAGCAGGCCCTCCTTGAGGAGGAACTTGAGCAGCGCCGGGGTGCCGCCGATCTTGAACAGGTCCTCCATAACGTACTTGCCCGAGGGCTTCAGGTCGGCCAGCAGCGGGGTACGGTCTGAGACGGCCTGGAAGTCGTCGATGGTGAGCTTGATGCCGACGGAGTCGGCGATGGCGATGAGGTGCAGCACGGCGTTGGTGCTGCCGCCCAGCACGCCGACGACGATCATGGCGTTCTCGAACGCCTGCCGCGTCATGATGTCGGTGGGCCGGATATTCTCGCGGAGGAGGTTCTTGATGGCCTCGCCCACGCCCTCGCACTCGGCCTTCTTGCGCGCGTCCTCGGCCGGGAAGCTGCTGCTGCCGGGGAGGGTCATGCCGAGGGTCTCGATCGCCGAGGCCATAGTGTTGGCCGTGTACATGCCACCGCAGGCGCCGCCGCCGGGGCATGCGTTGCGGATGATGTCGAAGCGCTGCTTCTCGTCGATCTCGCCCGAGATGTACTGGCCGTAGGCCTGGAAGGCGCTGACAATGTCGATGGGCTCGCCCTTCATGGTGCAGCCTGGCTTGATAGTGCCGCCGTATACCATGATGCTAGGCCTGTTGACGCGGCCCATGGCAATCAGGACACCGGGCATGTTCTTGTCGCAGCCGGGGTAGCGAGACGTTGGCGTCGTACCACTGGCCTTGCATGACCGTCTCGATGCTGTCGGCAATGATCTCTCTGCTCTGCAAGCTATATCGCATGCCGGTAGTGCCCATGCTGATGCCGTCCGAGACACCGATGGTGTTGAAGCGCATGGGGACGAGCCCGGCCTTTTCGATGCTGTTGCGGACAAGACCAGAGAGGTCCATTAGGTGCATGTTGCAGGGGTTGCCCTCGTACCAGACGGACGAAATACCGACCTGGGCCTTGGACATGTCTGCCTCGCTCAGGCCGGTAGCGTAGAGCATGGCCTGCGAAGCGCCCTGTGACTTCGGCTGTGTGATGGTGGAGGACACCCGGTTGAGCTTCTCGTCGGCATATCGGCGGGGTGTTGTGGATAGCAGGCGGCTAGAAGGATGGATGGGTGAGCTTGTGCTCCTATGAGAAGTGACATTGCATTGCCGGCTTGACATACAACTGATTTCTAATAGGCAAGGCCCGGCTCATAGCCAGGGCTCTTGGAGCGCCTGTGCGCAGGAGAGACGTTGAGAGCATGACGCTCGTCAGAGAGAAGCAACGAAGAGACAAAAATACCAATGGGTCAGGATAAAAAGAACTGAGATGTCTCTAAATTAACAGAGAACCACCAAGACCAGTCAATTGGCTCTCCGGTAGTGTCTGAAAGGTGAGTTGTCTTGGGAATGGGAATCCGAGTCGAACTTTTGGGCGAAATCGGAGCTAAATAATAGTTGTGTTCCCAAGTCACAGGGACAGAACAGGGGTCCCCGCGAGATCCCCGCAACACCTTCGTCGAAATACAAGCTTCCCGATTGGCTTGTGAGAAAAGTGTCAAGGAGCTTTGACCATCCTGTGACTCGACATGAGAGAGGAACGAGGAGTGTAGATCAGTACATTGGGCAGCTACACAGTATTTCCTACCCCATCGGGGAGTGAAGCCGATAGCTTTGTTCTCTTTTTCGTACAGTATCGTGCTATAGCGGCCTTCCACTTTCCAGCAGACTCGCTGTCTAATCCATCCCATTATCATCAGCAGTACGAGCGGCCTCGTCCATATCTGCCCTTGAAAAGGTACCTCGACGAAGGTGAAGACCAGCGCAATGGCTAAAATTAAATGGGAATATGGTGCCTCTCATGCATGCCGCTCTTCGCGATTATCTCGGAACGCGAAGCGGTCTTAGGCACACCTCCATCTCGCGCCCTGCCGTTGACCATGCATGCATCGCATCATAGCTTCACCTTCCCGTCGCCGATCCCGGGCTTGTCGTCTCCTTTCTCTCTCTTATGCAGGATCTCGTCCACGATCCCCATCTCCTTGGCCTCTTCGGCAGTCAGGTACTTGTCCCGCTCCATCATATCGTTGACGGCCTTCATGTCGTACTTTTCGTAGCCGAGCGACTTGTTGATATGTTTTTGCACAATCCTGTTGAGCTGCTCCCGTACCCTCTGGATCTGTGTGGCATAAATCAAAATGTCGGCGGCCTGCCCGCGGGTCCCGCCCAGAGGCTGGTGCACCATGATGGAGCTGTGCGGCAGAGCGTATCGCTTCCCGGGCTCGCCGCCGATTAGGAGAATAGCCGCCATGGATGCTGCGCCACCCACGCACACGGTTGAGACGGGCGACTTGATGTAGGTCATAGTGTCGTAGATGGCGAGCCCCGAGCTTACCTCGCCGCCGGGCGAGTTGATGTACATTGTGATGGGCTTATCGGGGTTGTCCGACTCGAGCCATAACAATTGGGCGACGATCGCTGCCGATACCGTGTCGTCGATGGACCCGTTAAGGCATACTATGCGTTCCTTCTCAGGTCAGTCAGTGTTGCGCCGATAGTGTCGGCCGGGGTGTACACTGACTTGCAGCAACTTGGAGAAGATGTCGGCTTCGGAGTGTAATTAGCGCCAATTGGAAGCTTGAGGGCATTGCGGAACTAGAACTCACACGTCCGCCAACCGCCGGACTAGTCTATTAGCAATGCGACAACACAGAGAGCTCGAGACAGCCGACAACTTACTGTGACCTCGGTGATGTAGGGCATGGGGATACCACCTGCTGGTGGTATCCCCCCGGCAGGCGCGCCAAACTGAGAGAATCTCCGGCATTGCCGTGCGCCTATCCCCTTGAGAAGTCTGAATGCTGTTCTTTGGGTATTCATGTTGATAAGTTGGGGAGGTTCAGAGTACCTAGGTATCCGGCCACGAAGTGGGATGAGGGAAAGGCGGCGGCATGGCAGGCACCGTAACGGCTGGCCAAATCAATGACAAGGTGGGGCTTGCCAAGAGATCAAAATCCCACCTTGGGCGGTCCACATTTCCATGAAGATGTCTTGGCATCTCTATTCCCCTTTGGCACAGAACATCAAATCCATGGATAATCAAACTTGTTGACCATAATCACCGTTTTACTCCAATTGTCGATTGTCTAGGAATCTCGAGAGCGACTTCGTCATGAAATCTGTACGACGAAGTTGGAATCGTCAATCACCATGCTCGGGTTATAGTGGGACATGTCGCACTTTCGGTGCTCGAGGATTTCGCATCAGTGGCACCACGCAACCACCAAAGATTTCACAAGATGAACCTTCCATCTCGGATGATGTCTACTCGAATGTGGAAATAGACTCAGAAGCTAAGACCGTCAAGTCGCCCTTTGGCGAACTACCCCTATCCCCATTGATGGACCCAGCATTCCACGGAGCCAGGCAGAGATTCACTCAACCCAAACCGCCGAAGACTGAGCACAACCTGGTTAAATGGCAACGACACTTGGCCCGCAATCCCTATGGTAATTCTCAGTGCGTACTTGGAGTCTGTATGTTCTCTAACCTGCCCCTAGCCCAAGCTCTGGCCACACCTGTGCGGAAATGCCCCATTACCGGCGTCGCCCTTCCCAGCTTCTTCCTCCAGCGTTTCAATCTCATCGCCCACCCGGAGACAAAGACCCCCTGGTTTGTGCCTCATGGTTTGGAGACGAAGGTGCCAGCTGCCTCCATAATGCATGGATCTGAAGCTACAGAAGCAACACAGCCCATACCAGATCCAGCCACTCCTACAACAGTCAAACCTGAAGCTTCAGAAGCGGCTCACCCCGGCTCCGAACCGGCCCAGTTCCCCTCACTGGAAACGGCGCGGGATTCATCAGAGTCGGTCGGGGAAGAGCTCAAGGAAGACAAGGCGGCCGCGCAGGCAGAAAATCTTGGCAAGATAGGCCCCGCCGCGTACACTCTCTCTCGTCAACAGCTGCTTCAGGAATTACACCGAGACAAGTCGCCGTACTTCAGGGGTCAGAAACGACTCCTCCGCATGAGCCAATATGGCCGATCAAAATCAGGCTCCCTCCTGAACGATGCCAGGTGGCGCAGTGACATGGACACGGTCTTGCTGGAAATCATGCGCAGGCGCGTTGTTGAGGGCCTATGCCACTTTGCGAAGATGGTCGAAAGCCTCGAACGTTATTACCTCATCAAGTGCGAGCACTGGGACGATGTCAAGCAACTCAAGCATCGGGGATGCCTGCTATATCTGGGTCCCCCGGATAATAGCACGTCCTCGGAGTCGGCTTCCGACTATGTGCCGCCGAGATTGTCTACAATGGATATGGGGCCGCAGAGATTTGGGGCGAAGCTCACGGTTCACAATCTGCGTGAGCTTCTGGGAGAGAAGCACCTCAGTCAGTTGAGGCAGCAGTCTGAACCGCTCCAGGATGGGTCTCTGTATCTATTAGGCAGGAAGCCGACGACTTCTCTGCAGATGCTGCTGTGGAAACTACAAGGATACATGGCGTGGGAAAAACAGCAGGACGCCGCAAATCCAGACGGCGACGCAGCATGATCAACACAATACGGCCATGTTCACGGGGCAACGATTCCCAGCAAGAAGCCACACAGGTCTGGCCATCCCAAAATACCGCAATCAACAGAATGGCCCTTTAATCTAGCCACCACACCTAGTAAATACCTTCTATAGCTTTTTACAAACGGCGGCGTTGGTTCCCAGATCCGGGCCACAGGCGAATCCGAAACCCAGTTACCGCCACTCGACCCCAACTAATCAGTTTCCGCCGGGAGATGCCGGATGCGCGAAGCGAACAGCATTTTAATCCGTGTTCTGGAGTCAAAAACCCACCGTCGACTTCAGAGTCTGGGCCGAGAGGCATGCATCCATGACAAGGATACACATGTACCTTACACTCAGGATGGCATCTTTCTCAGATATTATTCCTGAGACTAGGTGTACTTACAATCACCGCGGACTGTGGTTCGCATGAAGAGAGACAGGAAGAGTTAGGGAGGCACACTGATGGCGGTAGAGCTGCTCTGGATAATGGAACTTTGGTATGCCTAGTACGCTGGTGTCAAGTAGTGTGGAGATTTTTCGGATCTTTGAACGGTACATCCGTCTTAGATCATCTAACAAATGCTAAGAATACACGTTCTGCCTGCACTCACATTCATGTTTAACCTGAAGACTCGAACTTGGACACAGCCGTCGATGTTAAAGTTGGGCGTAAATAGGGTTAGGGTTGCTTATCTGTGAGCACGACACGCCGATTGGGCATCTTTAATTGTGCCAAAAGAAAGCGCGTCGCGGCGCGTTCCCCAGTGTGAGACCCTTTTGCCCGAGTCCATCCCATCCACATCGACGACGACCCAAGCAAAAATCAAGAGTCCCATCGGCGACCAAGCTACCTAACTTTCACGATGAACCGTATCGATGTCAAGAAGACAGTCCTCGACCATAGAAAGAAGCAGTTCGCGAGGCCTTCGTACAAGGAGACACAGTACCCGCACCGCCTAAACTTCTACGCAACACCACCCACCGCCGACATCACCCTCGAACAGTTTGAACAATGGGCCATCAACAGACTACGAGGTTAGTGTACAGATCTAAACGATTACAACCTCCCCGTCAACAGGCCCCCAATACTAACCGCCCACACCCTCCAGTTCTCGCCGAACTCGAAGCCTGCTCCTTCCGCAACAAGACCCCCGCCGAGACCGCCCTGCACATGAAGCCCCTCCTCGACGAGTACCTCCCGCTCCATGCCAACAGCTCCCACAGCTCTGAACTACACCTGCAGCGCCAGCGCGACCACTACAGCCACTTCATCCTGCGGCTGGCCTTCGCGTCCACCGAGGACCTGCGCCGCCGCTTCGCCCGCGTCGAGACCATGCTGTTCCGCCTGCGCTTCCAGACGGACGACTCGCGCGAGCGCGCCGCCTTCGTGGCCGGGCTCAACCTCGACTGGGAGCCCGTGTCGGAGGAGGAGAAGCGGGAGCTGGCGCCCCAGCTGGCCACGACCATTGGGTTCGGGTATGGTAAGAGGGCGCAGCAGGTGTTGGATGAGGAGTGGTGTAAGGTGGATTGGATGCGCGTGCCGGATTTGGTGGAGGGGCGGAAGGTGTTTGTGAAGGCGGGGAAAGCCTATGTGCCCGGGAGGGAGCAACAGAGTATGGTGCTGAATGCGTTCACGAAGCGGTTGGGGCAGGCGTTAGAGGTGGGCATACTCTTGAGATGATGCATTTCAGCGTTTTTGGGGGGTGGGATTTGGCTAACAAACTCCGCAGCTCACAGCCCGTGCCCTCCCCGATTAGACGAAGACGATCGCCTCGCCCCCATCCTCGACCACCTCTCCAAGAACTTCATCACACCGGACGCAAGCTACACGGGCACCGGGGCCGCGATCGAGGGGGCCGAGATCACGGCGCGCAACATGGACAACCTGTCGCAACACTTCCCCATGTGCATGACGCACCTGCACCGGTCGCTCCGGCGCGACGCGCACCTCAAGCACTTCGGGCGGCTGCAGTACACGCTCTTCCTCAAGGGCATCGGGCTCAACCTGGAGGAGTGCCTCGTCTTCTGGCGGTCCTCGTTCAGCAAAATCACCGACGACACCTTCAACAAGGAGTACCGCTACAACGTGCGCCACGTCTACGGCGACGTCGGCGGCGACTCCAACCGCCGCGGCGGCTACAGCCCCTACAGCTGCCAGAAGATTTTGACCGAGCATGCGCCCAGCTCCGGCGAAGCCCACGGCTGCCCGTATCGCCATTTTACTTTGGAGAACCTGGCCGGGCTGCTCCGCGCGTCGGGCGTGACCGACCATGCGGTCCTGAAGGGCGTCAAGGAGGACACGGAGAGCCAGAAGTTTCACATGGCATGTAACCGGTATGTTTTTTTGTTGTTTTGTATCTCATGTCATGTCACGTCACATTTGCGCGCGTCACGCACGCGCGTTTTGGCCCCTTTTCTTTTTTATTTTTAGGGGGTGAGATTATGTACACAGTAAGCTAACGCAAGCCGGCGGGGGTGGGTTACAGTGTGTTTGAACATATCCACAAGAATGAGATCAAACGGGCTAAGGAGGAGGGCATCATGACGGTGGCGCAGCTCGAGACCATCGTGCACCCAACGAGTACTTCAAGCGGAGCTATCTGCTAAAGAATATGGACGGGAAGCCGAAGAAGGAAAGAGGGGATGTCAAGATGGAAGGGTGAGGGTGATGTGATGTGACAAGACGGACGAAATAGGATAGCCCGGATGGGTGAGAAGCGACAGTGGACAGAGTCGAGACCGGGGGCTCAGGCTCAGGTGGGAAGGTCAGCTGTGCCAGCACCTGACCCCCACCACTTTATATTGTGTCTGAAGGGCGTGGGATGGAATGGTGAGGGGATTCGGGATGATGGTGGGTGGTGTTCTGGTTGTCGGATTTGGTTGGCTTGGCTTTGGCACCCCGTCCCAGGCTGCCGGTGTTGGGCTGGGCTTTTACATATGACAACCAGCTAGCATGTGAATGTGCAGGGCGCGTAAGCACGAGGGAAAAGGGTCAGGCGTTGTCACCTCACGCTTTTCTGAAATGGAACTTATCAGATTCCAATCGGTCTTACGGAAAGTCGTGGTAGCCTCACCTTGGCACACCGAGCGAGGCCGAATTGGGTGTGCCGAGTCGAGTGATTGAGAAAAAGCAACTCAACTCAACTCCCCGGCTGCATCACAAGCAAGCAGCAAATAGCAAGCAACTTAGAAAAGAAACGGTTTACCGTTCGCAATTCCGTTTCCGTTCACCGTCGATGGGCTCGTGTAGTGAATACGGGTTGGTTGTATGCTGGTGTAACGGAAATACCGTAACAAATCATGCCCGCCGGCGATCGAACATACTTTTTTTCGATCCCTCCCCCCTTGCGTCGATTCAAAAACCGTGCAGCAGCAGACGGCCATCGAAGAACGGATCGGGTGCGACGCTGAAAGACGGATCCCCACGGGGGGTGTTGGCAGAATGCAGAATGGTAAAGGCGCTATACCGGCTTTAGCACTTTAGGCCCTCAGGAAAGTGGAAACGCTACCCTAACACGGGGGAGACAAAGCAGGGAAATGGTAACGGTTTTTTGAGGGGGTGTTTGGTTCTCCCATCAGCCTACCAGATTCTTTTGAGTTGCTTGGATTTTTGTGGGCGGCTCCAGTTAGCGGTCCCGCTCGGCGCCGTCCGAATGGGAAACTTGAACGAACTTGTATGCAGTTCTGCCAGGTTTCTGGTCTGTTTTTTTGTTGATGTTCGTTCATGTGATGCCGGAGCAAAACGTCCCGCTGTGCTTGTTTCGGAATGGGGATTTGCATGTTCTTGGCCATGTTTCGACCACTTCACTTGCTATCTATCTGTGTTTAGTTTTTGTAACTTTTGAGGGCATTCACACTCCTTCTTAGAGGCTTTCCAGGGACGTCTGGCCGAGTATATCATCGCCATCATCATCATTATCATCCCGTCGTCGTCTGTTTGTCTTCGGCAAGTCATTGTCGGTGGTCGGTCCGATGAAGACGGGACGCCCGTGGCCCGGGTGACCTCAACTTGACGTTAGGTCATCTCTTTGCCAGCGGCACCTTGTTGTCAATGCTGTGCTCGTGTGACGATCGAATTGTGTTAGGCTGTGGACCAACCATGTCTGGATGTCTCTGACGCCTTACAATGTCTGGCCATGATGTCTGGCCTTGATGTCTTACACGGCAGGGTCTCGGGTTGACGTCGGCAATGATGTCTAGCTTTCCGAATCGGGGTGATCGGGGCGATCGAGGACCACGGTTGACGGAATACGCGGTTCACGCGCGTCATATCACGTATCCAAGTGACCGCCGTCTCGGGGTGCTTTTAACTACCGGAGGGCTAATCTCGAAGCAACAGCGGACGCAGGGCAGGATGCGGCATGAGGTCATCTGGCGGGTCACGGAAGAAGAAAGGGTCGAAGGGTGGGATTTATTGACGATGGATCCATATGGGTGCCATGACATGCCCCTTTTTTCCGGCCTTGTCTGTGGCCTTGAATCCATCCGTGCCCGCGCACGGGGGGAGTGGGCGGGCACCCCCTGTTCAAAAAAAACCGATACACCAAAAGTTTGTTAGCTTTACGTTCCTTTCAAGGCCACAAAGTCGCACGAACAAAAGTTTAAAAAGCTCTAGACCAATGTTCCACCGCTTGGAAATTCTGTATAGCAACTTTACAGTTTCCAAATCCTAGGTTTAGTCGCTTGGTTGCTGTTTGAAGTTGCGACTTTTGGGGACGCTGACTTTACTTGGTGTGGAGACTGAATTTTGGTGTATCAGTTTTTTTGGCCAGAGGGTGGCGGGCTAGTATAGCATGGTGAACTAAGGCTCGCTAGTGTAACCGTCCCGGCTCTAGCCAAGCACGCCGTCGGCCAGCAGGCATGAACGACGGAGCCGTGTCGATCACCACCGAGGAGGCCGTCCCGGGCCTAGAACGGGCTAGAGTGGCAGAGGATGCTCTCCCTTGTTGAACGTCATCGGCGACCAGCTGTGAATCACCGATGCCGACCGATGCCGACCATGGAACGGCGGGGTGCTAGGTTGCCAAGAGCCTGGAATGGAACCGGTGGTTCGGTGGAGAGACTCGGGGTTCCAGAGTCAGTCGCATCTGAAAGCTAGAACCTTCCAAGTAGCGGGGGGTGCCCGTGGGCGGACTCGAGCGAAGAGAACACATTCCAGAGTCACAAGGCGTCGTTGATAGGTGAAATGTCGCGTTTGCACAGAGGCCATCCCTCGCTGCACAACACAGGATACAGTCCCTAATGGCTGGTTGTTTTTTTTGTGAAGTGTCCACCAGGTACGAAGTACAGCATTGTAACGGTTGACCTGGTAAGGTGGATAACTATGTGTGTAAATACGTACGCACAGCTTACGGGTAGCTTGCCAACCCCCTTGCCTTAGAGAATCCCGAGTTAGCTCGAACAGTATGGAGGATCAAAGACGGTCAGCTTAGTCTCACCATCGAAGACTTGCCAGAACACTTCACCGATCTCGATCACTTTGTGCTACCACGGCCTCACCGACACCATCCCCTCGCCCAACAACAACAGCTCAGGCTCGCAGCTCAGGGGCACGCAGGAGCGCCACAGCACGCCGATCCTTCCCCGGCCCAGCCTCACGCACGCACGCACGCACGCACGCATGCTTGTATGCGTCTGTATGTGTGCGTGTAAGTCGAAACATCCCCCCTTTCCCAACGCCAGCTAGTCAAGTGTAGTGTATCACAGACATACATACACATTACATACATGCAGACACGAAATGGCGCTTGCGCACTGCGCGCTGCGCCTTGCAGGATCAGCTCAGCAAGTCGATTTCCCGCAACCGAAGCCCGCCTCAGTCTGTTATGTACGAATAGGAACCAGCCCACACACCGAAGCAGCCCCCCCCCGCGCGAGGTCCCTAGGTCGTATGTATGCACAGAATCAGGGCGGTGGTGTAGTGGGCCCAACCTGGGGAAAACCTCAGGGTAGCGCGCTGAAGCGAGACCGGCGACGGCGGAGGGGGTACCGAGATGGGGCTGGTGCATAGGTAGTACTCCATAGATGGTAGGTACATGTAGGTAGCAAGCGAAAAATAAAATAAAAGCCGGGGCGTGGGGAGGTGGGAAAGTGGAAGCCCTGAAAAGCAGGCCGGCTGACCGCGATTGGTTCCGGGATCAGTTTCGGGGCCAACGATGCGCAGCAGCACAGCAGCGGAGGTCGTTGGGGTGGGTGGGTGAGCTGGCACTGCAGCAGCAGCAGAAGCAGCAGCACCTAGCAGCAGCCACCAGCAGGAGGAGGTCGCCCTCTTCAGGCTGGCTGGCTGGGGTTGCAAGCTGCTTGCTGCTGGTGCTTGCCTCTTTCCGCTTCGGGTTCAGTTGGCAGCACGGCACATGAAGCGCTAGAACACTCGATTGGGTGCGGGTTTATTTAGCGCAGTTCTGATCTGACTGTGTGTAGGTGCGTGCATGTGCGCTTGCTGCAGACCCCAGGTTTCTTGTTAATCAACCGAAGCACGCACAGGACGGTTGCTGAGAGACCGCAGAGGCACATCATTCAGTGCGGCGAATATGGCTCAAACAGTGATACAACGGAGCAGTGTTTGAAGGTGGTGAACCCATTTTCTCGATTTGTGTGTCCATCGCTCTATAGCGAGGTTGCTAAGCTAAAACATAACCCAAAGGGCAAGGTGGTATGGTATAGCGCATCTATAATCCCGCATGCCGATAGTGTTGATATCCCGTGGCTCCCGCATGTGGTGCGGTCTTCGTTCCGTGTATTCCGTCCTTCCCGTTTTTTTGGTGATGCCCCTCTTCACCCCAACCCCTTTCCCCAAAGACGCCGTCGCTGAAAAGATGCCAACCCAAAAAACACACAGGCCATCCCACAAATACCCTAGCGCTCGAGTAGAAATGAAAATACAAAATATAACACACAAGAGGGGGGAAAGGTGACCTTCGCCGGGCCGGTTAAAAACACAGCGCATCTTCGAGATGCAGCTTGTGTGGGTGTGTGAAAGCGACAAGTGTCCATGAAGAGTAAAAAGGCCTCAAAACGAGACGCCGGCATCCCCTTCCGGGCCTGGACCCAGCCGCCCCATGCAGGGTGTTGTTGCATGGTGTTGTCGCATGCGTCGACCCCCTCTCGGTTTCTGTTAACCAAGATGAGCCAGGTGCGGACGAGTTGAAGCACGTCGACGTCAGCGGCTTGGCAAAGCCCGGGGGGTGGAATCGTGAACCCCACCATTGGCGGAAGAGAGGATGTCGGAAGTCGGGGCGAGTGGTGCTGCCCAATGGGGTGTCCAGGGTCCAGAACCTGCAGCGCCCTGACGCACGATGATGATACTGCGCTGCAACAAGGGAGTTTGAGGGCTGAGAGTGTGTTTGATTCCATGTGGTGTCGCGTCGTGTGTCGTGAAGAGGAAGGGAAGCGAAGCGAAGCTTTTGCGATGTGGCCGGCGCTCTTGCCGCCGCTGTTGCTTCACCTCAAGAAACCCCCTCAAGAAACTGGAAACTGGTAGTTGCCAAATGGGTTGGAGAAAAAGACCGGGTCGAATAGTTATCGGACCTGGGATCGCGGATGCGAAGGGCCGGCCCCGTCAAAAGCGGAGGTCGTTGTGAGGTTGTTCCGCCAGGGGTGTTTTAGCCAAGCCTGCTTAGCCGGAGGTGCCGGACGAACCGGACGAGGCCGGCGACAAGCAAACGGCTGCGGCTCGCGACCCAGCCTCGGCCAGCCGAGAAAGCTGGCGGGTCCGGCGATCCGGAAATGCAGGCGTTGCCGGGATTCGGAGGCTGCCGCACGATCCAAGGATCCCAGTTCCTAACCACGTCCCATCTCCGCTTTTAAGATATGCGTGAAAACCGTCTCGGGTCCAGCACCGCGAAGCCCTCAAAAGGCAAAACCGATGGCTGCAACGTTCGGGCGTTCGGCGGCTAACCATACTGTTCGTCCCAGGGGAAGACTTGTTCCATTCTATCCCAGGAAACCCGTGGTTAACCTTCCGTCCATCCTGTTCGTTTCCAAGCGTCCCCCCTTGAGAGACACTCTTCACGTGTAGCCAACCATCTTGGCGCAGCGGTTGCAATAGTAGATGTTGGTGCCGATCTGGACCATGCCAGACAGGCTCGGGTCGTCGGTCGAGGTCAGCTCTTCGGCGCGGGCGCACCTTAGGCAGCGGATGATGGCGACCTGGACCGGGGGTCGGGATCCTGACTCCATGCTGGTCCGGACAGCGACTTTCGAGCTCATGGTGTTCGAAGATGGGAGATCCGAGTCGGATGACGAGTACGATGAGGATGATGATGATGATGAAGACGAGGATGATACGCCGCCGGAGTATGGGACCTGTGGTGGGCGTGTTGCAGCAGTGGACATTGTGGGCTGAATGGTTTCCTTGGGGGAATGTTGATTTATCTAGCGATTTGAGGCCGAAGCCAGGTTGGAACCATTGGATAGATATGGAGGCGTTGGTTGTTGAGGTCTGGGCGTGTTCCAGATGTCAGGGTGCAAAGTTGGAGGGGGGTGTGTCGCTGCTTTATTCGGGGTGAGCAGTGGATTTGCGGGAGGTGGGCTGGGCCAGACCAAGGCCCGGGGCTTGGTTTCGGTCCCACCAACTGAAAAGGGCTGGGGTCTGGCCAATGTGGGTCCATTTGGGAGTCAGGGGGGTCCAGGTTCAGGTTGTCAGGGAGCCAGGGATGCGTGTTGCCGGGATGATTTTCATTTCACACCTTGTAACCAACCTACGAAAATTACGCTGCATGCGTACAGCCGGGGCCGCGCATGCTGTTGTTCATGACAGTGGTCCAAACGGCGAGCATGCCGAGACAACTGCGATTGGACGGAATAGCCTGCCGTTTCGATCCCCCTCTCCACACTCGCAGCAGCCCGCAGCCCGGTGATCGGGTTTTGCAACTGAGAATCGAAAAATGTCCTTCGATCTCCTCGGCCTTCCGCTCGTTCGAGAAGGCCGATGGACGTGACAACGGCTGACTCACAAGTCGTGCCGTTTGCAGTCATGTACTGCCGCGTGTGTGGGTTGGTGGTCTCAGTCAGGTGTAATCGGGCTCAGACAGGCACCCTCCCTCCATCGTCTTGTGTGTCCGAATCGCATGCTCTTTGGCTTGAGCGCGAGAGTGTTTTTGTTATTCCCGCATGGCTGGGGATCGGACGGGTGGCGCTGTCATCGAAATAAGTACAAGAGCCAAGGTCATGGCCGCTTCCCTTGACTGATCCTGCGGCTAACTCGAACGGATGCTTACCGCACATCACCAGATCACCAGCGCCGAGTCAGTAATCCGTTAATGTCGGTCGAGATTTGGTTCGTAAGATTCGATGCGATGCGATGCTTAGAAAATGCGTGCGCAATCCAGAACGCGATTTCACCCGACCACCTCGATCCGGGGCTCGCGTTTTGGCAAGTCCATACGCAAGTCCAGGCTCCAGCAGACCGATTACCTAAGTTTCAGTGCGGCCAAGTCTAGACCAAGGCCACGAGAGCTTGCGCCAAGAAGGCTGGAACTCGCATCTCCGCATCACGGGACACCGCAGAACTCACTTCCAGCGTGGCCAAACCACCGAACCACAAAGCCGAGTCGGCCATTTGGTCAAAATTTGCATGTACGACCCAGGTGCGGGACAAGTAGGCGTTTTCCTGCGGCTCGTTCTGGGAATTGGCCGAGGACGGGGAATGAGGCTCCGACAATGAAACTTCGACTGGTTGGTGGCACTCCACTTTTCTCAGCTTGCAGCGACTTTTTTGATCGGCGATTCCCAGTCGTCAGTGATGGTGGGCGCCCTCGATTCAATTCCCGATTGCTAGAAACTTCGGGTTGCACCAAGAAGCTGTTCTACCCGCCCCTTTCTATGTATCCTAAGATTCTTCCAGTTTCCCGATGATGGACAACTCAGCTCATTGGACTCAAGAAAGAAAGAAGTCATCTCGTTCATGCAAGCTCTTTCCTTAGCGGGACCCGTCTTCCGACCTTAATATCCTGTGGGACGCAGGAACGTTTCACCTTCTGACCCACCTGCCGATGACGCCCATTGCTCAATTCCAAAGAAACAACTTCGGTGGAGACGTCGGAAAACCAAACATGCCAAAACATGCCAAACAAGTTGCGAACCTGGAATTGCATCTTTGCGGTTCACAAACGCTTTTTTGCCCAATCTCCCAGGCCTGATGCAGGAAAAACTGGTTGATCAGGCGCTGACCGTGCGACATGGGGCCTAAAGTCCAGGCTGTCCAGGCTGCTGTCCACCCTCGAGCCACCCAGGTGTCCAGCCCTATTCTGGAAGACCCGCCGTCTCAGCCATCTCCCGTGCTTGGCATGCGAGTGCGACGTTCGAGACCGATCGATCGGATTTTCGCTTTTGGCCAACCATCGTCAAAACTGTTGCAGATCCCACACTTGTTGAGAAGGTGCAAAAAGCAAAAAGCCATGCATCGACAACAGCTCACTTTAACATTTGCTGATCATACCGACATCTGGACCAGTGAAGGTCGTTCTCTCAGCTCCTGTGCGACATGAGTTGGCCTTCCTTTTGCTCGGTTTCCGTGATTCGATCGCCCGATATCAATTAGTAGTAGGTCTTGTGTGTGTGTAAACGGGCCGTCCGTTCGATTGATCTGAACTCGCCCGGTTCATCTTGGGTCCCTCGGCGCCAGCGACATCTTACAGTGTACAGAGACGGTACGGTCATCCATCTGATGGCAACCACGGTTCAGTAATGCCGGGAGTTTCTAGCAATCGGGAATTGATCGAGGGCGCCCATCCGGTATCCCAAACCTGCCGGATGAACGACGCCGAACGACGAATGGAAGTCCTGTGTATCCCAATCATGGCCAGCTCTCCCTAGTTATCGACTGGGATGAGGTTGATCCGATTTAGTCACCTACGTCTAATCAGCCACGTCGCCCTATATCGAGTTTCCGCTCCCTCATCGGTGCCATCATCGCAGCTGAACCATCTCGGTTACAGTCGTCTCCGTGAAGCTAGTCTTAGCGGTATTGTGCCGCCCTATCGCCCCTGCGTGATGTCTTGCTCATCATCGTCCCCCACGATCTTGGTTTTGCTTGTTTCTGTAAACTTACACAATACATACATAGTACACCACTCTCCGCAGGGGCGATATTGCAAGCGAGCTTTCCTCCGCCCGGAGCTACTGGTCCCCCTTTCTGCGTCATCCCGCTGTGGGTTTGCTGGGCTTGGTATTGGAGCATGGAATTCAGCATCGGGCGCAGCATCGATTTCTACATCGATTTCTGCATCGATCTCGATATCCCCAAAGATCGAAAAGACGATCTTGTCCATCGGTGAAGTAGGAGAAGCCGCTCCGAAACCTGATATTGATCCCAGAGTCGTCTAGAACCCGGAGGTTCACAACCGGCACTCGACGAAAGGGGTGTCAGACCTTTGACCTATCATAACCGTTGCCCCTGCCCGAGAGATGGTTTTTCACCGAACCCGACCGAGCCGATGTCCTTCCCGCTCGATGTACGTGGCCCGAAGAGGGAGTCATCTTTGACGCGTACACAACAGGCCCCGCAACCAGTCGACAAAGCAGACTACGTGTCCGAGGACCGACCTTAACCGGCCTTCAAAACACTATCTCTCCAGAAAAGGGAAACATACCCGGAGCTCTTGCATTCGAAACGGATGTAGCTGTCTTTGTTCAGCCCTTCCGCGATGCGTTACGGTTATTACACCAGCCGCCCGAGCACAAGATGGG
The DNA here is from genome assembly GCA_039881045.1 of Chaetomium olivaceum. Taxonomy (NCBI): domain Eukaryota; kingdom Fungi; phylum Ascomycota; class Sordariomycetes; order Sordariales; family Chaetomiaceae; genus Chaetomium; species Chaetomium olivaceum. The sequence goes on along the minus strand of JAYWVB010000056.1, from coordinate 61,881 downwards.
ATGATCGTTGGAGTTTATCCTTGGCACAGGACAAGTGGCCAGGCATCCAGGTAGCTCGCTGAAACAAGAGTAGAATGAAGGTAATTTCCCCCAAGGCTTCATAGTATGTGCTTCAGATATGCTCTGATTGTGGAGAACTCGGGAGGATACTAGTGTTGAGGATCCTCCGTAACGGCCGCTATCAGTAGGAGCCCGCGATGATCCTTTTGCTCAGCACGTCGTCACTACCTTAGCCGTGGATCTTTGTGGTGTGCTCCCTCCAAAACTGCATTTCCTCTAGTCTGATAGACTCTCCCTCCACATCCCTTTCTCATCTACATCAGACCACAACGGGTACCGCCGCCGCATTGGGTTGCCTCCTCCGAACCCTCTCCCACCTTCGGCCCGGTCTAAGAAAGGCATCCCACCCGCACCAGACCCTCCCGATACACTTCGGAGGTTTCCAACCCCGCTATAACCTCCGAGTCATGATCGTACGTAGTTGCTGAAAGATGGCATGGCCATGTTGCCTCCCGCCACAATAACGTTAAGCAAGCCTGCCTCGGCCAGAACCGTCTGATGCGGCTTGCCGCTTCCAGCACGCTCCAGCTCGCTCTCCATCCCTCTCTTATCTCCATCTCCCCAACGGTCCCCCTTCCCTATCTGTGCCATCCCCGTCCCACCTCCACTCCCACGTAATCGTCTAGATCTCTGATGGCAAAGAAAGAGGAGGCCTCGGAGGGGAAAGAAAAAAAGAGAAAGAAAAAGAAAACACTTTGCTCCACCACCACCTCCCCATCGAACGCCCCTCCAAATCTCCATCTCCAGATTTACCCTAGAACCGTCCGTTTGACCGAAAGGGGAGGAAAGGAACACCTCCAACTTTGCTACATCCTTGCTAGCTGACAACTCAAGTAGGCATGCCCGCCGTTCAGTGAAGGGAGCAAGAAAGAGATAGACCCATGGAGCGGAGGACGGACGGGGGACGGCGGGGCAGTGTTGCGGGTGGGATGGGAGCTGTTGGCGGCCTTCTCCGACGGCGGCTGTGCGTTGCTACCTACCTACGTACGTACCTACCTACCTAGGACAGTACGTACCTCGAGCACCTTGATGAACATGTAGGTCGGTTCTTGCATGCAGAACGGCATTTTCCGTTTGGGTTGTTTGCTTGCTTGCTTGCTTGCAGGTTGCTGTCCGTCGAGGACGGGTATGGCCTTGCATTGCGTGCTCACGAGGACCGGACAGGGGACGGGGGACGGACAGTAAGGGAATGGGGAAGGTTGATCAAAAAGTGCTGCTCTGTTGGACGGTGTTGGGTGGTCGGCTTCGAACTCGCCGCCCTGTTTCGCGGCGCATGGGACCACCCAGAGCACGACAGTCACAGCGCCATCACCATTCTTATCCACCCACGGTCGTAAACGTGTTTGACATCAAGATATCTTGGCTTCTCTATCTTGCTGCCCAGCTATGCTACCCTCGAGAACCGCAACTCCCCAACAAAAACCGGCTGGAAGCGCCCCCGTCCCCTTCCCCTTCCCCTGCTCACCAACCAAAAAAGCAGGGAGCCACGCAGAACTAAACCCCCCTCGACGGTCTAATAGGTACAGCCCCCAAGGGAAAACAACGACGCCGGTCAACATGGTTGGGCATGGTACTCTCTCCCCCTTCCCTCTGTCAATAAGCCAAGATCACTTCAGTCACCCAGACAACGAAAATAAAGGAAATATGGGGTCACCCTCGTTTTGATGTGTGGCTATGGTGGTGCGAGCAGGTATCTCCAGTTGCGATAGTCCTTAAGTAGGACAGATCCGGGACTGGACACGTTGAAAAAGAACGAAAGAAACTGAGAAACAGCGCAGGCTAAGTAAGAAATCCTCCCCTCTGTATTAAAAGGTCCCCGTGGCTCCTGGCCACGAGTGTATGTACTGGTGGTGGTGCTTCGGCTCTTTGCTGCCCGTATCGGCTCCATTGGGATGTTTATGTTGGACTCAACAAGCCAGATAGGTACAGCGATAGGCCAAAGCGGGTATGAAACGAGGGAACAAAAGGAAGCAAGACGAGGCCTGGGGGGAAGTTAACTGTAGGCCATGTGTGATGGTGGCGGACCGGGCGAGGGGATATGGGAACGACGCCTGGAGCTGAAAAAGTCGTCTCGTCATAAGCCGGTTGGTCTGTCCGGAAGTCTTTTAGGAAAATGATGGGTTGGGGGGGACAGGTCTATCCTCTGACTGGCGCAGAGCTTCAGTTGCAGCACCGTGGGGTTTTGCCGCCAGGAGCGACGACCGACGCTCCTTATTGTGGCTAGGACAACGAGGCTGGTTCACATCACGATGCAGCAACCACAGCCTGCCTTCTTATCCTCGGGCTCCTCGGTGGGTTCTGGCGCCCCCGGTGTTTGTGACGGCTGAGTTTGTTGTGTGGGTGGCCTGGGGCTTGATAGAGAGTTTTTCGCTGGTGCATCGGAAATCCTGGGCATGGTCGAGTAAGAATTCGTCCTCCCGGGAAGCGTTGGGCTCTTGGGTTCTGCTTTCAGTGGCCAGTCGCCTTGCTCCTCATTTTGTTCTTCCTCGGGTTGCTTCTCGACCTCTTCCTTCTCTTGGGTGCCGGGCTCGGGGGGCTTGAGGAAGCCCTCGTCAGTGAGCGGCCTAAACTCTTTGTCGTAAATGCTCCCAAATTTACCCTCCCGCTCCCACTTCTCCTGTTGCAACCGCTTCGCCACGGTCGGTAGCAGTTGCTGGTCTGGAGGTAGCCGTGGGTCGGGCCGATAGGCCGAGATCATCCATGGAGGTTCACCCTCCATCGGTTTGGAGTTGGCGGTGGAGAACTCACGTTCGCCGGATCGGGTGGATGGCCGGGTCCCGGTGCCGCTGCTCATCGAGTCCTTGCTCGGGCCGCCTCGCGTCTTTGGTCGCCCCGCAGCACCGTTGGCCGGTTTCGGTTTTCTCGCCGCTGTGCCTGCGCCGGGCTTTTTCGGGGAGGAATCAGGCCGTTTGTTTGGTTGTGGCGTCGAAGCCACGCCTGCGGGCTTTGCAAGCCCCAGTGCGTTGCCTGTGCTACCACTCCTCGCCCGGGTTTTGGGGTACGTTATGGTCTCCTCTACGCCGGGGCTGCCGTCCCGTTTCCGCGCTAGTCGCGTGTCTCGCGCGAGGTGCTCGTTCGGTAGAGGCACAGGACTGGTCTTTGCCACAGGTATCCGAGATGAGCCTTTCCCAGTACCATTAGCCATCGAGTGCCCGTCTCCCTCTTCTAGAATCTCTTCAGGCCGCCTCAGATCCCAGCTGGGGGTGGCCGGTTGTTCAAGGAGTCTTGCATCTGTTGTCGTTGCTGCTGAATTTTTCCTTGACCTCGAGACTGTGTACTCGGAGCCTCCAATCGACCTGCCTGACCCGTTCATCTTGTCCTGGCTCTGATCCCGCCTCGGCCTGTTTTGGCTCTTTGACCTCGCTCTGTCCCTTTGGGGGGGATAAATATCCCTGCGGCCTGCAACTCCGCGCTCTCTATCTTGGCGAGCTTGTCTCGGTGAATCCACTTCGAATTCTCGTCGCTGTCTGACTCCGGCGAGCGCCCGCCCGACACTTTCCTGGGCGCATCTTTATTAGGCCGTATCCCGTTCGCGGCATCCTGCGGCTCCATTGAGTTTTCGAGAGTTCCATCTTCTTTGATGGTTCGTGGGGTCATGTCTTTGTGATCGACAAGTGGAGGGTGGATGCCATTGACACCCTGAGCGTTCAAAATGAACAACGCCTTGGTCCTCGTTATCGTATGCTTGCGGCAGGGATTCTGGGTTCGTAGCACTGCGCATAGTCGAGTTCCCATTTTGGGATGCCAGCGGCAGGCGACCAGATGGAGAGAGATTGTGTTCGTTCAGTTGGGTCTTTTCATTCTGGAAGTTCTGCGGACAAAGATGCGTTAGTCTTGAGTACATTGGCGAAGCACCGGCGTGTGGAGAGAAAGTATGGTGTGTTGGGATTTGGAGGGGTGTAGCAAGCGGAACTAGCATGCCATCTTACCTCTGTCTCGGCTGGTAAAGTGTCTTCCCATAGATAAGGTGACGGCGTCAGAGCCGTCGCGGTCTGAGAAACGGTCGCCATCCTCTCATGAATGAGGCACCCCGCTTGCTGTTTAACGCAGTGCGATGTTTGCAAGGTTGAATCGAATGGCGGTTGGGGATATCCGATTCTGGCGATGACGAGGCAAGATTGCAAATTTCAATCCACCCCGCCAGAGTCGTCGTCCCTTTGGGAACAGAGTATGGAGTGCTGCTGGAAGTGTCGAATGCTTGAGGCTGTCGGCGAGGGTGGGACGATGGTTGGTCTCGCGCCCGGCCCAGCCTCCAGCGGGCCAAGATTGGCCAACGGATTCTCTCAAAGGTTCGGCAGAAAAGTTTCCAGAATACACACGCGCCGAAAATATGACGATTTGCTTCGCTACAGTGACAGCCCCGCGAGTTGCCCACTGCTAGGTCGAGCAGCGTCAGTCGGGTATTGATTGGATCGGTTGGTGGCGGTGTGTTGCCAATCGTGGGTATTGTGGTGGTGTGAGGTTTTCGTGGATCAAAGGTGCCAGATCCTGCCTCCTAAAAAAGCAACTATCCTTCCTTGCATTGGCGGGTGCTCGGCTTTAGGTTCCTTCTTATCCTCCACCTTTTGTTTGTCCGGCGTCGCGGGATGCTGCAGCGCTCTGGCAGAGATCACGGAGAGATTGTCGTCAGGAGGCGCGGCCAACTGTCGAGTCGGCAGGATGATGCGAGGCCGAAAGTGAGGCTCGATTGCAGCGGCAGCAGCAGCAGCATGCACTAACGCCTGCCAGCTAACAACAGATGAGGGGCGTCCGATGGCTTAGATAGCGCATCCCTCGAACTAGCCTTTCTCTCTTTTGTTTAGTCCGGTGTCGATTGCTGCAGGCGATCCAAGGCCGGCCAGCAACTCCAGCGAGATTCGTGAGTGGCGGCCTGTGAATGGCCCTTCTGTTTTCCCAACGTGAAGAGCTTCGAGAATTCGCTTCAAGGGGCGCCGTCGACTGGATTTGACAAGGGTGCCAGCTCCATTAATCTGCCTTCGTAACTTTATTCGTCAATGAGGTGGGTCACGCGGATTTACAGGGTCTTGCTTCCCTATTCGGTTTGCCAGCCATTCTTGTGGGCACCACTGACCACTGGCGTTCAACCGCCATTCCGCCAACATCATTGACCGGGACTCGCCGCCACTCGTGATGCCCCGTATCGACGTAAATTTCCGGATGTGCCTACGAATTCTGAGGTAGCCATAACAGCGTATGAAAGTCGAAAATATTGACCTTCACACAACATTATTCAGCATTCATCTCATCTCCTAGAGTCAAGTCCCAACAAACGAGTCGATTTTTTTTGGTGTTGTTGGTTGACAGTTCGTGGGGGTTCGGGCATAGGAAACCCAGTTAGTGCCAATACCGAAAACCTAATATCGGAAAATCTAAGGCGAGATTGGAAAGAAAATAAATCATGCTGACTTCATCATCAACTCCTCAACCCACACCCGGACCAGGATCGTGTGCATCAGCGACACCCACAATTCGACTGTCAAGCTGCCAAAAGGCGATGTCCTAATTCACGCTGGCGACCTCACTAATCAGGGGAGCTACTCCGAGGTAGGCATCACAGCCAATCTTGCCCTACCCTGCCCCGAAGTAGCTAGCTATGTATCCATTTTCAGATAGGTGGTTAACATGGCCGTGCAGCTTTCCAAGGCTGTTCAATGGCTTGAGAAGGCCGACTTTGAAGCTAAGATTGTTATTGCAGGTCGGTACTCGTTCACTAAAGCCTGCCTGCAGTGTTTACGAGTCAAGGACTGATACGGCATAGGAAACCATGATATCACACTTGACCATGACTTCTACTCCAAGCATGGATCGAGTTTCCACAACCAAACCCCCCAAGATCCGACAAAGTGTTTATCCTTGACTTCGAGCCGCACCATCACATATCTCCAGAACGAGAGCGCTACCATAAGACTAACAAGTCCCGGCGGCCCCGGCACCGAATTCACTATTTTTGGGTCTCCCTACAGTCCCCAATACGGCACATGGGCCTTCATGTACCCCCGTTCATCAGGGCAAGAAGCAGAATCTCCAGAATCACGAGATTCACCCGAACCGACCAACACGGCAGCAGAGCTATGGGCAGCCATACCCCCAACCACCGACATCCTCGTCACCCACACGCCGCCCTACTCACACTGCGACGACGCCTGCGGCTGTGAGGAGCTGCGGAAGACGCTCGCCAAAGTCCGACCCCGACTCCACGTGTGCGGCCACGTCCACCAAGCCAGAGGGGCGGAGCGCGTGAGATGGGATACGGACCGCCTCACCACCCCCGGAGATGAGGCTGCTGCCGAAGCTGCCGAGGCCTCCGTGGAAGCGTGGGAAATCCCAATCCGGATCCCTCATCCGCCAAGATCAGCCTGGTCGACCTCACAGCGCGCGGGGGGAAGCGGCCTCTCGATTTTACTTGTACGAGTGGTGCCGCACCACCACAACCGGTCGGCTGCGGTACGTCCGACCACCACCACCACCACCAGCACCACTCAGACTTACCGGATCCAGCCCAACGGCTCCCGTGCGCCTCGTCCCATCCCGGGCCGAGGCCGCCCGGGGGTCAGGATAGGGTGGAGCCGGCGGGTGGTCCGGGAGCGCGGATGGGGAACAACCCTGATTCAGCTCCAACGGTTGAGCATGGGGGCGGCACCATCTCCGAAAGCACGGGGCAGACGGACCGCACGGGCAGGCGAGAAACGTGTATTGTCAACTGCGCTATTATGGCTACCGGTTGGCCGCATACGGGTGGGAAACGGTTCAACAAGCCGATCGTGGTTGACATCGACCTGCCGGTGTGGAGGTGAGGCGTATCGACTTGGATGGATGTATCGGTCGGTGCATATTGGTGTCAAGCAACTTCGGTTCTTTCATGATATCACCCGCGTCTCTCTCAATCCCATCACTGCATAGCCGTCATCGATGTGGGGATAGGGCAGACTTCAGATGGCCGTGGCTGTGGCCGGTCTTCTCGCTCTTGTTCGGAATAGTATACCGATAAAAGGGGCATGAATGGTATCACGAGCTGTGCGAAACGAAACGGCGAGCCAAACCACTCCGCTGCTCCGCTATCGAATATCATCCGAGTTGATTTCCGTAACTTGGCCCCCAAGTTGAATCTGATCAGGGCATATAAGTCAACAGTGTACGTAACCCGTAGGCTTCCTCCACATAGAATATACACGATATATCCACCTAACACTTTGCGTCATCTCACCTCAGAGCTCAGCCTCGATGTGGTGGTGCACGCTGAGATAATACGACCCTTCACAAGGAATTATCATCCGAATACAGTACGCGAGGGCGTTTTGTATAGCGAATAAATCAACCGGCCGGCGACTGCATGCGTTCCCCAACACAGCTGTTCGCCGTATTACGCGTTCACCTCGTATGTGCATACCCCGTTCTTGTGTGTTTCAAGCTGAGCAAAACAGAGGCCAGAAACCGAGCTGGACCCGGCGTTGATTCGGCCCCGGCGGCAACGAACACAATCATGCAAGTACCGAGGCCAGACCGGGGCTGCCGAGTACCCCCGTTCCTTCCCCATAGGACGATGCAAAGCACCGAAGGACAAATAGAAGACGCGGAAGCTTTTTAGATTTTTTTTTCCTTTTTTCTTCGATCGGAGGCCAGACCAGACAACGAATTGGAGCCAACTCCGGGGCGGGCTCACCGCCATGCACAAGCAAGAGCGGCCGGCCAACTGCGTGTGACATGTGTGTGTTACTCGGTGGACATGGGCCAAACGGACGAATCACAAACGCGGGACTACAAGAAGAGTTTGCTCTCGGTTTTTGCCTGACTCTGACTTTTCCTGACCGCATCGTCTTACCAGCCTAGGTGTGTGTGTGTGTGTGTGTGTGTGTGTGCGTGTGTGTCACAAGTCATGGTTCATCGAACGAGGATTTCCGCCCCCATTTCGTGGAGGATGAGTGGGTTCTGCGGTTGTGGCTCTGTGGTTGTGGTTCAGTGATCGATCCGCGTCAAGAATAATCCGGTACCAGTCATGGTGCCGCTGCTCCCACGAAACTTCTGCACATCGATGCATCCATGAATGGTGTCTCTCGAGGTTTGTGGTAAAGGAAGCGGGCAAGGAGGGGTAACGTGCATTTCTGGCGGGGTAAAGTCGCAGCTCCTGACCTCCGACTCGCTAAAACGCAACGTGGGTCTCCTGAGCGGTGCAGAAAAGCTCCAGTCGTCCATCGGACATACGATCCTGTTACGGGAAAGGAAGTCTTGCGGAAGACAGTAGTCTCACTTTGAGGATGGGGGTCCAGTCCAGTGTCTGAGAGAGAGCGTGGGACCGGCAATTCCGCTGATCTCGAAACGTGGATCGGGAATGACCATCGTGCCATCGTCGAAAAGATGGAAATCAAGAAACAGACACGGTGCGTGTCTCCCGACACAGCTCCAAGTCTCAACAGCTGACCACGCCCGACCAACGGTTGCCGTCTGAGCCGTCCGAACCGTTGCTTACCTCCACCACCAGCAACAGGGCACAGGCTCACAGGGCACAGTCAGCGGCACCTCATCCCATTCAGGCACCACGTTCCCGCACCTTTTTTGACAGCGGGTTGATCCGTGGGGAAGAGCGCAGCAAGAGTTCCGATCGGCTTGTGTGCCCCATGGCCCGCTTTCCCCCGCGGCGGCCGGTGAGACAGGCCCATCGAGTGCCGCTGGAACGCCCAGAAAACGCCCTGCATATTCGGCCTCGGGCGCGGGTGATTGGCAGAAACGAAAGCCTCGCCCCCACACCCAACAGGCCTTGTTGCCCCGCGTTGGCCGCTGATAGGACCATCACCAGCAACAATGCATCGTCCATTCACAGACCGTTTCGCTCGGCGCACCACGCAACGCTGATACGCTGGCAGGCGTGGCAGGTCTCCCCCTTAGCCAATCCGGACTGGAGAGCCAGGAAGGGTCGAGATGGAAGCAACCCTCCAATGACTCGCGTCATCGACTCTGTCGGCTGCGGCCAAAGGTGGCCCGCGTGGTTCGTCGTGAGGGTGTGCGGTGCCAGTGGGTGCTTCCCCCCAAGGCTCACCGTCGGGTGCACGGCGCCCCAATCATTGCTGTCCCGAGGTGTCGGTGCTGCATGGCCCTCTGCCTTGTGAGGTGAGCAGGAGGCACGGCAGTGCCACCGTACCTGCTTCGAGGTCGACCAGATGGGCCAGAGGCGGTTGACCGGGGCGGTCGTGGTGGTGGTGATAGGTGTGTTGGTTGGTGTCTCGCCCCGCGCCATGTTTTGTGAGGTGAGGGGGGCAGCGTCACAGAGCCTTTCCGTTGAAACTCTCACTGGGCAACGGCAGCGGATTGAGCCCCGTCTTGCAGAAAAGACTTTTACCTAACACCCGCAACGAATCCCACCTCACAGTGGGCCTTGACTTTGGCAAGTCGATCTACGGTCGAGAAGAGACGGTAGGGGAGCCCGCGGCTGGCGCCGATTTGGCGATGAAATCAGGGCCAATTGGTGGGTGTTCGATCATGGTTCGTCAATTCCCTTTGTGTGCACATGGCCCCGAGGAGCCTTGAAAGTCATGAAGAAGCCTTAAAGTGATGAAATAAGCGCGGGGCTTCCTTGAGGGGGTGATGGCTCGTCTCCTGCAGGACATCGCAACCGAAGGGGAATGGTTGGCGAGAGCCACAGAACGATAGCCAAGTCGCCTCGCATGGCTGCGTGTGTCCGCTGGCTGCACCACACTGGCGCAGCGTCGCCGCGACCATCACCTTGATAATCGAATCGGGACTCGGGTGCGGCTTGGTTCCTCTCCAGCAGTGCAACGCTGGCTGACACTTCAGATGGGATGAAAGCGGGAGTTCGACGGGAGATGGTCTGGCTGCGAACTGCCGCACGATGGGGTATTGCAGCTCTTCGAGACATGGCGCCCAATCTTGCATTTCCATTGCTCGATGAAGTTTGCATTGGGGACGTGCTTCAACAGGCGTAGCGGTGCATGGGTTGAGACGAGATAGGCGGGGTTGCCCAGCCTGTATGAGGAGACAAGACGAACTCGTGATACAGGCGCCTGACAGACAGGTTCCGAGGGGCATGCGAGAAAGAGCTGCCAGGAAGAGCGTAAGGTAGGGGGACTGGCCGCCAACACAGCACAACAAACAAGACAGGCTGTGCTGGCTAGTTGGTGATCTGTAGGGCTACTTTATGTAGTTGGCGGCTGTTGAGGCTGACCGGGAAGAAGGAATCACGGCCGCCTTCCCCGGAGCCCGGTCATCCAGCAGGCTGGGACGGACTGCACTGCACTTGGAATGCTGCCGAACATTCGACCCGTCGTGGATTGATGGAGATGACCCATCGCCCATGATCCCAGAACCTCGTTGCCGGGTGAAGACCTGTGCTGCATCTTCACCGCTGATTCTCTTGCGCCGCATGAAACACCGACCGCTACCTCTGTCTCCCGATATGCACCGTCCGCTATCGGCCCGGCATCAACAATTGTTTGAATTCCGTCTTCATGCTGTCCGGTTCTCCCGTCAACGCTCCCTCCGAGCCGAGAAGCCTAGGCATGATCGAATTTTGGTCGGATGCAGTCTGGAAGTCGTCGGTCGTTCGCAGCGTTGCCACAACCAAGATAGAAATCCACAGGCAGCCCGTTCCTGAGACCTCGTCTACCGCCACAGCCACGGCAAGTTTAAAGCCCAAGCCACCGATGCTTGAATTGAACCTCGGAACTTCGCGCCGCCCGTTGTGGGACGGCTGAAAACTTCAGACGCCCGGCGTCCGATCCGAGTGAATCTTGTTAGTAAAGTCCACGTAACGACACCGGGCTCGTAGTGTAGACCTTGGAAGAGGGTTCATCTCATCCCAGCGCTCTGCTTCCACGTTGCCACGCCGGAAGGCGACTTGTTCTTCTGTGGAGCTTGGCTGTGGCTTGTGATCCATTCGCAGTGTCGCTGTTTGCCGAAGCCCGGGTGGGAGGCCGCTTGTGCAGGGGTCGTTTTGGCCTCGCCCGGACAGTGTTGTTGTTTTCGTGCCCTATCCCAGCGCGGCATGAATGGAGATCTTGCCATCAGAGAACCTGCTCGTGGCTGCGGATCTGTTCATCCATTATGCGGCACTGGTCTCGTCAGCCTAACGTCAACGTTAGCAACGGGCGCCGTTGAGGCTGGTGCTTTTTTGGCTGTTTCTGCTTTGCGCTTCTGTTCGCTGAAGACGACGTGTGCAGTGTGCAGTGCAGTGTGCAGATGCCCCGGAGCAGCTGCATCGTTAGCGGCAATAACGAGAGCTGAGGGCACAGAAGCCGACAGAATTGAAGGGACGACCGAGAGGGAACCTCTTGGCCCGCAACACACAGAGGGGATGCCGTAAGCCATCCCGAATGGGAAAAGCAAGGTACGAGAAACCAATTGAAGACGTTTACCGCAACCCTTGCTGGCCCACCTTCTCCCCACAACCACCCGCAGCGGACCCCCTTGGCCCCCTTGGTGCCCCTCTTGTGCCCACAGGGAAGACATCTGCTGCTTCCTCACTGGCAGCGGCCTCTGTTGCCCCCCAATCGATTCCATCGACCTCCTTTTGGCAGGAACGGGGCCCGGGGATCAGCCATCACCCCCGAAAGGTCTCCCCCCCCAAATGTGCCCCACTGCCCTGGCCGCTGCTGCGTGGAAGGTACCCCCTCACCCGCCCTGGCCGCTGCCCGACAAGCCATCCATCCATCCATCCATCCATCCATCCCGCTTTTCCCAGGTCCCGACCGACCCTCTTGAGCGGGTGATCTCATCGTCTGGCCTGTTTCCTTCTCTCCCATCACCTTACACCACGACAGCCACCACCTGAGCTCGAACAACAGGCCGGATTTTGGGCTGGCCCTGACCATCTTTTGCCAACGGGCCAACAAACAGGCCGACTTTTGCCCATTTGTTTTGCACTTGTCATCAAGTCCCATACCGAGGGAATAACAGCCGAGCCACGATCCATCCACGACGGCAACCACGGTTGCTTGGTGCTGGGGCGTACTCCACCGACCGACCTGTTCATCCCATATACAATACGCCCCCTTCTTTCCACCGCTCCCTTTTTAGTCCCATTCACCCCCCGCGCTTGTTGACCTACGACCTTGCAACACCCCCCCCTCTAAAACCATCAACGTAACTGCATTTCCTGTACATCTAATTGTGCCGCCGGCCGCCGACGTTCGACCCCCCGCGAACAGCCAGCCGTCCTTTCATTCTACCGCCGCACACGCCTCCCCGCATCAACACCACCCACGCTCCTTCTGCCGGAGCCAAGGCCCATCTCGTCGCACATCCGATGCAATAGCCACCCCCAAAAGTCGACTGCCGACTGCCGACTGCTGCTGCCTTCGCCTACGACTGTTACTTACACGACATTCGTCTAATTGCCTCACTGGCTCTCTCTTTTTCCCACTCTCTTATCAGACGCCCAGCGCTGGTATTTGACGGGAACCCGCTCTTCTCGCTTCTCGACCCTTTCCCAAGATGACCTCGTCTCTTCCCCCCGATCCTTGGAAAGCTCTCGGTATTGAGAGGAATGCAGACAAGTCGGAAATTCGGACTGCGTACAGGAAGCTGGTGCTCAAGTGCCACCCGGACAAGATCCAGGATCCGACGCTAAAGGCACTGAAAGCCGACGAGTTTCAGAAAGTCCAGCAGGCATGGGAACTGCTCAATGACGATGCTGAGAAGGCAAAGTACGAGCAAAAGCTCCGGCTTGCCGAGCTGCAGCGTGCTGCCAAGGTCCAACAAGATGTAAAGAATTCGCCCAACACCTCGGTTCCACGCTCGTCCTCGAAATATACCGCGTACGAGGTGCGCACTGCCGAACCGGGCTCGCGGTACAAGAGCTCCCCGTCAGGTGGGAAGGTGTACGCATTCGCCGCCGCGACACACACCCGTTCGCATGAGGAGATGCCATCAGTTCGCACCTACGCTGTGTACGACGATCATGACAAGCAGGCTCGCAGGACGGCGAGTTATGAGAAATCCGCAAAACGGGATGACGAGAGGCGTGAGAGAGACAAAGAAGAGCGGAGACGCAGAAGAGAAGAGGAAACGTTCAGGTTACAGGAGAAGGAACGTGAACGCGACAGAGAGAGGGAGAGGGAGAGGAAAAAGGAAGATGAACGTGAGCGCAAAGCCGAGAAGAAGCGGCTGGAAAGGGAGCGGGAGAAGGAACGGGAGAAGGACAGGAAACGGGACGCCGAAGACAAGGCACGCCGTCATAACAAGCCCTACGTAGAGCCCTACGACCCCTACACCGCCGACATGGAACTTAACATGGAGGACATGATCCTCGAGGACGCCAAGTTTGTCACGGCCTCGTCTAAACCGGAGAAGAAACGGTCCTCGAGCAGGAAGCACGAAGAACCACGCGAGCGCGACCGCGAGCGAGAGCGGGAGCGTGATAAGGATCGCGATCGGGAACGAGAGAAGTCTAGCTCGCGCCGAGCTAAATCTCCGCACGTGGACACCGACCGGAAGCATATTGACCTTTTCGAGCATGCTGCGAGTTATTTGGCGAGCTCGGGTGTTACTGCCCATGCCTCAACCGCCTTCTGGAAGTCGCAGACCCCTCCAGAGACTTCGTACATCACGCCACAAGCGCCGACCCCGCCGCCTGTCGACTTTGAGGAAGAGAGCATTCGACAGGCGTCAGCCCGTGCAGCTGGTCGCCGTGCCTCCAACGATCCTGCGAGGTCTAGGGAGAAGCTCGGATACGGGTCGAGCGACGTGGCGACTCCCAAGAGCCGGCCGATCCCCTCCCTCTCCAAGTCGTACACCACTCCTCCCCCAGCTCCGGAATCTCCCCCACGCGTCAGCCGGTCGCAGACGGCGCCGCACGGCGCCGCGTACGGACCGATACCGACCTTGTCCCGCAATCAAACATGGGCCCCCAGCAGCAACGCTACCCCTGCATACTACGAGGAGATGGAGTCTGATGACGACCACCGCCGCCGCCGGAGCCGACGCGCACGTTCGCCGGGGGGCCAGTCCACTCGGTACAAGGTCGAGGCCGGCAAGACGTCCAAGCTGGAGCCGCAGTACTCATACAGCGGATCGCCCACCTCGACAAGGCGGTATGCGGCTGACGGTTTCAGCGACCATCTCGGGCACTCGCCGTCGTCGGCGGCTTATACTCATGGCCACATTCGAGTCAAACAAACCAAGAGCTACGAGCCGGAGGATGTCATATTCGCTCAATACAACCAGCCAGCCTACTACAGCCCGCATGGCGGGGACGCATATACCGCCAAGGCCTGAGAACCTTGCGCTCGATCAAGAGGCGGGAGGACGTCTCTTGTTCTAGCTGTATTTTCTCCCATCTGCTTGTCGATTTCTGTTATAATCTTTAATAAGCGGATGATGGTAAGTGTCAAAGATGAGGTTATGATGATGAGTTTCATGTTTCTTTTTCTTTTCCCCTTCACTTGTTGTGTTGGCGTTAACGGATCTCGGACGGGGACATTTGGAGTATCTGGGTCCTTTTGCTCATTTTCTTTTTCTTTTTCTTTTTTGTGGTTCATTACACATCATTGACATGAACGACGGAAGAGCGTCATGAAAAAAAAAAAACAGTAACGAACCAGTCGTGTTTTTATCTCTCATTTCGGCTGTGAGTCTTTCTCCATGATGAGGAATTGGCTTTTGGGGGCTGTCATGGCATGGCATTTTGAGCGGGCGGGCTAGCATGGATGGATGGATGGATGAACGGATGGGTTCAGATGGACAAAGGTTGGGGATGGTACGAAGGCATCAGGGTTGGGAGCTGGGAGCTATGGACAAGACTCAAACCTCGAAAGAGTTGAAGTCTTTTTCGCTTGCCATCTCCCACACGGAATGAAAGCCTATCTCGGGGGCACCTGGCATGGAATGGGAGGAAGGGAATTGGAATGACTGGATGAGAGCATCTTTTTGGATCCTTGTTTCGTCGTCGGTTTTGGTTCCCATTTCCTCCTTCCCCCTTTGTATGTACTTAGTTAGCTACGACTGGGTGATGAATGCCCCTCTACGCACAATACAAATACAAAGACAAAATGATGCAAACTTGGTTGTCGGCGTCCTTCGCTATGATCACTTCCTATGGATCATTCCTTGCGAGTTTATTTGGAGATGCGAGAAAACCGGTACGAGCTTGGACTCTGCTTCAAGCTTAAGCATCACATCGATCTGAAGTTGGCTAACTAACTGGTGATGATGCCCTCCCGTATTCCGTACACATCGATTATAAGGTTTGAATTCTATTTGTCATAATCTCATGTAGCACCGCTGGTATCGCGGACAAGCACGAGATATCTGCATCTACAGGTCTGTTGTTCCCCTGCCGCTGTATCCGTCCGTTCCAATATAATTCTGCCAAATCTACCATTGCATGTATGTTATTCAGTTCCTGCACATTCCCATTTCCATCCCCCAATCGAACCGACGATTGCCTCACTGCATTACCGCACCCCCACGGATGATGATGTTTCTCACGAAGCCACGTCAGGACTCGCTCACCTCCGAGTCCGGCAGGGGCAATTGGAAAAGGACGACCACCAAAACAAAAAAACAAAAGCAGGGCGCCCGACCTTGACCAAGGGGGGGGGGAGGACCTGTCCTGTCCGCCTTGCCCTTTCGCGCGCGTGCGCCCCGTCAGTCCGCACAAATGGTCCCCGTCGGATCCTCTCGGCCCATGCAGTAAGGCAGGTAGGTGAGGTGGGCATGCGAGTCCTGTGTGGGCTGTGGAGGAGGGTGTTGGTCGGGGATTGGGGCGCAGGTGTACCACGTGCCCGCATGCCGACCCTCCCCTCCACTCTCCCTCCACTCCTGCACTCCTCCTCCCCGCGAACCGGCGAACCCGCCCACTGGGCCCACTGGCTCGCTTTTTTTTTGGTGTTGGCTTTTCATCATACCAAGACGTAGAGTGAACAGATCTGCAAAGGGGAATTGGAAATGGTTGTTACGTTCGGTCAGCCAAAACATGGTCACGTGTCGGTTATTAATCACGGGCGGAAGGGGGGCCACGTCAAGGGCCAGGACGGGGACGGGGACGGGGACGGGGGACGACTTACCAGGCTCAGGCCCAGGATCATGCTGCACCAGAAGCACACGTTGTTGAAGGTCTTGCGGCCCCTGACCCACTTGGTGCGCTGCAGCATGACGATGGGCAGCTGCAGCATCTGGCAGATGAAGCCGTAGCCGCGCAGCTTCTTGGTGATGCAGGCCATGACAATCTCGTGGCCGAGGGCGCTGACGAGGAAGGTGATGACAGTCGCGTTGGCCTTGCCGATGTGGGGGCGGCTGGCGCTGTAGACGTGGCGCCGGAGGAAGCTATAGACGGGCACGTTCCACTCGCGCGAGAACTCCATCCAGTCGGTGCTGTTCCACCAGTCGCTGTAGAAGTGCCGGTCCGCGAACCGCGTGATCTCGGCGCACGCCCCGAGCACGTACTCGAAGATGACGAGGAAGACGAGCAGGAAGGTCAGCATGAAGGGGAAGAGCAGCCACGAGATGGTCTCGGCTAGGATGAGGAGCACTTCGAGGGCTGTCAGGGCCGAGTCGGTCGTCCGCAACGACGGGTCGAGCCTCTGCGAGGCGTCGACCAGGGCTGGGAGGATGAACTCCTCCGAGATGATGGTCAGGAGGAAGATGCAGCCAAATATGGCGGCGATCTTGGAGAAGAGGTTCTGCCAATCGATCTTGTCGTTCCGTGGGTACTCGATCTCGTAACACAGTGTTGGACAGCAGATGTAGTCGACATAATTAGGCCACGTTAGGTTGGCCGGATACGTTATTGTGCCGATGGGGCTGGTCAACTCGCGGGCCAGGTCCTCGCGGAGCTGAGCAATCTCGTCGCTCTCCCCAGGCGCATCATCTTTACCCTCGTCCCCGCCCCCGAATTCGCCGCCCGCCCCGGCTCTCTTGGGGCTGGCCAGAGTCCCCATGGGATTGTCAGGAGTCGGGTAAAGATATACCGGCCCTCGCGATGCGGTAGAGGGGTCGTCAAGAGAGCGCAAACGCTTCTCGGTCTCGCTTAGATGACCGTTGTAGAAGACATAGGAATGCATCTTCATCAAGAGTACCATGGTATGGAGCAAAAAGAAGACCTGGGAAGTCCATGTCCAGCCCAACACGAACGGGACGGCAATCCACAATGCCAACCACAACACCTGGTACACGCTCATGATGGCCATGCCGCCCTTGGCCCACGTCAATAGACCGCCATTCGGTGCAGCCCGGAAAATGCGTTGTAACGGGAGAGAAACGGCAGTGGTTGCCACCATTAGAAAGTCGGCAATGGCCAAGTGCCAGAGCTTGACGGTAAACAAGCTCCATATCTCGACGCGGAGGGGATATCCGGTATCTTTGATGTTCCGCAGCATTGACGTTATGGCCATGATGGCAAGTCCAATCCAGAACAGGTTGAAGAAGCCACGGAAATCTCGGTAATCGCTGTTCGGGTCGAAGTGCGACACGCGACTCGCGAACTCGATGGTCGGGAAGAGGCGGCGGCGCTGCTCTGCGCGGACCTGTTTGCGGGCTGTCGAGAGGGACTTGACCGAAGGTGGCGCATCGAGAGGTACTGGCGTGGAGCGGCCGCTGTAGGCGGGAGGAATGGTGAGCCTTCATTTCTGGTTCGAAGGGTTCGATAACTCGTTCAACCTACCTTGTTGAACCGGTAGCGTGGCCATTGCTGGGCGGTTCGAGCGTGCCGTTTGTCTCGGATACGTTGCTAATCTGCGACAGCTGGGAATGGAGGGGTTTCCGGGG
Source organism: Chaetomium olivaceum (assembly GCA_039881045.1). Taxonomy (NCBI): domain Eukaryota; kingdom Fungi; phylum Ascomycota; class Sordariomycetes; order Sordariales; family Chaetomiaceae; genus Chaetomium; species Chaetomium olivaceum. Next base: position 44,109 of record JAYWVB010000056.1, on the reverse strand, counting down.
CCGAGGCCGCACGAGGTAATCGCCGGTGGCATCCAAGACATCGGCCGAGGTGGAAGCCATTGTGCGGGAGATGAATCAATAGCAGCGCAATCGAGAAAACCACCAGGCATGGGGCCTTTTCTCTCCTTTTTGTTCGGGGGCGAGCGACTCCAATGGCAGCGTCAACCGCCAATTCCTGGCAAAGTGATTTTGCTCGTTCGGTTCCACGGTCTCCCTGATCCAGCAGGTCGCAAAGGTTGTTGCTGTTGCACCTGAAGATGGGGGATATTGGAGACGAGTATTGGAGAAACGGGTATCGGAATCGAATCGGGAATGGATCGGCTTCTTCGCAGTCGGCAGGCATTAATTGATGGTATAAAAATAATGCCAAAAATGATGAGACCAACTGATACATTCATTGATGCACCAAACTCAACGTTCGGTCGTTAGCCATAACTTGCTGACATTTGGATATCCATCAGCGGCGCGGCGCCTTGCCTCTGACGGATCCATCCATCCTCTGAGCATTTCCATTTTCATCTCTGACCAACGGCGCATTTCGGCAGTCGTCAGCTTGTCCTGCTCTTCCTGGGCTTGGGAAAACGTCAGCCAACTACGTCACCGCCACGTGATTAGCCTGTCGTTGCAATTGCACTCAGGCACCGACCGCATGGGCAAAAAAGGTCGCACTTCAAGTGTAGAAGGTCGAGTTGTAGAAACGAAACAACAGATCCCGAAGTCTAAAGTAGGTTTTCTTTATTCGATTTACATTCCTTTGCTTTGTCTTTATTTTCTTATTTCTTTTCTCTATCTCTTACTTTTTGTTGTTTTTCTAATTGATTTTACAGGGATTTATTTATTTTGGACTTCGGCTTTTCCTGTCCAAAGGGTGCGAGGTCCAGTACTGGACGACAGGGGTCCGGATAGGGAGTTTCCCCAGAAAGAATTCAGCGGGGCACCTGACTCTGCATTCATTTCGACTTTGCCTTCGACAAGTGCGGCGATTGTCGCGTCCGGGTACTTGCAATCAAACCCCTGCCCGGTGCTCTTCCATGCAGCGAATAGTCATGGCCGGGGAACATTCCCTAAAGCTAATTCTAACCTCATATCTCCAGCGGAGCTGGCCTTCGATGCCAGAATAGGGAAGCTCCCCCAGCGCGGGCCTCTTGCAGCTCACTGGATGATCATCACATCACAACACTGAATCTCGGGATCCGCGGCTCTTGCATTTAATGCAGTTGCCACCCCGTGGCTGGGATGGTTTTTTTTGCGGCAAACAACGTCCTTTCTGCACGCCCGGTCCGTGCCGCACAGCTTGCAAGCAGCCCAAAGTCTAGTAGACGAGCCAGACGCAGGCTGGTGGTGTTCTCAAGAGAGCGACCAATTGGTGTCGAGGATTGGCCATCGTGGTGTTGCAGAGCCCAACGAGGGGTTGCTTGTCCTCGATGATCCTCGTCTCGTCTGATGCAACACTCGAGGTGAATTTGCCGTCCATCCCTCCCTTTGTAATTCTACGCGGGGCCAGTTTACACAGTAATCGACAGTCTGAGATAGATGTTCGCATACTCTCCAAGCGGGTTGAAACACTAATAAGTGGTTGCAAGCGAGGTGAAAACCGCATGGGTTAGAGGTAATGACCTGTAGGTAGCGCCTCAACTGCCTATGTGACAGAAAGGCTACGTAACGTTGCCTACAGATTACAGGGAAGAGGCCAAGCTCTGAACGTGGACAAAGCCTACCTATCGATAAACTCGAGTCAGAACGGCTGGAGGTGGGCTCGGAAAGGTCTGAGACCAGCGCTAACGAAGCTTCCATTGTTCCCGATCGTCTTGGCGGACTTGAGTCTTGAGTGCAGTTGACGAAGCGCGCAAACTGCGGCTCCGTTCTCCTCATGATCTGGATTCGGACTCGGCGTGGTCTTACCCTTTATCTCTCTTTATCTCGGCAGCGGCGTCTATGGGTTGCTCTTTATCTCGACGTCTGTGCTCGAGATCTGAGGAGCTGCATTAAATACTGCACAGAGCCGATAACCGATCACAGACAACCCACGGACAACAACCCACGGCCCACGTTCCTAAATACCTCTTGCTCCCAGGCATTTAACAACAAACCCACATACAGGGACCTCTAGTCAGCCCGTGTAGGTGGCAACCTCACTTTGTGCGTCACAAACGAGGACACTGCGCGATGGGGGGGAAGATATAACGAGCCCGCCATCCATGAGGTTTTCCTTTCTCCTCTCCACACATAGTTACTCGATCCCGTTCTAGCAAAGTTACCCAACTTTGACTTCTACCCTTCCTACCTCACCCACCTCCATTTACTTTCTACTTTACTTAGGTATCTAGATACCTCACCTCACATACCTATCCGATGTCGACTGCGAAGCTCGTCACCTATGCCATCTATTGTGTTGGCCTGCAACTACTTGTCGACTATATTCTATCCTTCTTTAAGATACCTCAACAGCCGGGATCAAGTGTATCGTCGTGCGATCACGCTTCAGGTAGGCAACGACCGTTTCTTAGTGTCGTTCCCCCGTTGCCGTCCTTAGTGTTATCTCTCCAGCCCCCTTCTTCCGGGTTGTTTGTTGGTGGACAATTGGTGTGCAATTACCAGCCCCTGCAACTGTGCCTGCGCTTGTGCAGTGGTGCAGTGGAAAGAAGTCCGCCCCTGGTTTTGGCCCCAGTGGGAAACCCCACTTGCCGCCCACCAGGGCACCAGTGCCGCCAAGTCTCAAGAGTCACAGGGCCCAGGTGAGCCAGACTCGGACGCTGAAGTGGGTGGGCTCTGTTCCGCGCACAACCTGCTGGAACAACCTCCTCCAGGGCTCCAGCTCCCGCTCGTGTTACGCCGACCCGGCGAGGTCTCAACACTCGCCCACTCCTACCTCGTCACCCCGTTCGCCCGCTGCACCCAGGCTCAGGTCCTCTCAACTGCAAGTGCGCACAGCCATGACCTCGACGCCTCTTCAATCGCTATCATCCGACAGAAGCGACAAACCAAGTGGTCACAATCACAATGCACATCTCGTGGACACATCGGCTGCGATAGTCGCCGCCGCGGCCCTCAACAGCCGCAGCAGCACCCAAGAAAACTCGACAATTGATGTTGACTTTGTTGCTTCTCCAGTTTCTGACGTGTCCGATACCCGGGTACCACAGCATCTGGAGACACCATCTCGTTTCGCACCTACACCATCGCTCCGTCACCCCCGTGTTGGCCCCCGCGAGCCGAACACGGTCTCCGTCCTCCGTGGCCCTGGAAGACTCAAGTCGCCTCGCCCACTCTCCCGACCACCTGGCCCACTCCAGAGAGAACGCCTTGAACCTGCAGACCGACCTTACGCATCCAACCTACGGCTACACGACGCCTGTCAAGTCCACGAGGCGCCCGGGCATTTCGCTGCGGAACCAATCATCTGCTCAGTCGCTCCGGCCCATCTCGAGGACCCCGAGTCTCAAAGCCGGCATCTACGGCCCTTTCGGCTCTGCTTCGGCCGCCAGCTCCACCGTTGCGAGCCCCATCATTGCTGCCATGGGCGACCTTACCCCTTTCCCATCGCCCCTTTTGGCAGGCGACTCGCCAGGTCCGTGGAAACAGTTGGGCCGGAGGATGTCGCGCGAGGCTGCCATTTCCCCGCCAGCTTCGGGCCCACTCGACATGAACGGCCAAAACCATGTCTCGGGGCATGCGAAGAAAGGGTATGCAGGCCTCACGTCGGCTCCTGCGCCTGCCGATGGCACCAGCCAACATCAGAACGGCAGACTCGCCCAGCCCCCGGTACACCACACGAGGAATCGGAGCGTCAGCGAGTACATCCCGGATCCCATGTTGATTCCTAAGCGCATGTCGACTGTGTCTGGGACCCGTGTCAACCCGGAAGAGCGCCGCCGAGGGGCACTTGCGGCGGGAGCCCCATCTTTCCGAAGCAAGGGGTCTGACCCCGATCGAGAAGCCGCCGACACCACCCCCGAGCGAGTCATCACTTAGCACGACGGATCTGGCCCTGTCCACCACCTCGGTGGCTAGTGGCATCAAACGGTCAAGTGCTCAATATTTCGAGGCGAATGGCCGATACGACCAAAAGCGCCGTCGTTGGCGGGCTGTCAGGGTGCTTGGCCAAGGCACCTTCAGCCAAGTCTACTTGGCCACCAGCCAAACATCTTCCTCTTCGTCCGATGATGAGGATTGCAGCCCAGGCACCACGCCAAATCCGGATCAGGCAGGCTCACGAGCGTCGATCCCTAGTGGCCGTCAAGGTCTGCGAGCACGGGCCCCGTGGAGGTGCATCCGAGGACCGCATCGAGATGAGCTGAAGCGAGCTCGAAATCATGCAGTCGGTACGGCACCCATCGCTCGTGAACCTCAAGGCATGGAACATCGAGCCATCCCGTGCCATCCTCGTACTCAGCTACCACCCTGGCGGAGATCTCTTTGACGTGGCAACTCGTCATCGAAACCTCCTCACACCATCGCTCATCCGCCGCATTTTCTCCGAACTCGTCGGCGCGGTCGCCTACCTCCATGCCCAAAACATTGTCCACCGTGACATCAAACTCGAGAGTAAGTCGCTTTCCCCTTCCCACTCGCCCGTACCGGCCTCAACCTAACATCTCAATGCAGACGCCCTCATCAATCTCCCTCCCTCGGAACTCTCCCCAGAAACCGACTGGGCAACCTACCCTTACTCGGTTGCCACCCTCACCGACCTCGGCCTCTCACGCCGCATCGCGCCAGACGAGAAGCTCGAGACCCGCTGCGGATCTGACGACTACGCCGCCCCCGAGGTCATCATGGGCCAACCCTACGACGGGCGCGCAACCGACGCCTGGTCACTCGGCGTGCTCCTCTACGCCCTCCTCGAGGCCCGTCTACCGTTTGACCCGCCGCCCGCCGGCCCCCAGGGCGTCGACCACGCCATGCAGATCCGCATGCGCAGCCGCACCAGCCATCGCATCGCCCGCGTCGAGTGGCGGTGGTTTGAGTATGGTGCTGGAGAGGGCGAGGACGGTGAGGGTGATCATGAGGCCGAGCCCAAGAAGTTCGAGGACAAGGGCCTGCTTGGTGCAATGGAAGTTGTCGAGGGATTGCTCAAGCGCGCTAGGAGTAGATGGCCGCTGAGTACCGTTGCCCAGAACGAGTGGGTAGCGGGTGGTGTTGCTGTCGAGGGCGGCATCAGGTTTAGGGAGGAAGAGGAGGGCGAGGAGGTATAACCCTTGTGTTGTACCTATCCTTTACCTTTTACGCGCAAACCAGTCATGGGCGGGTGCGAGTGGTATAATCAATCCCGAGCGGCCAAACCCGCTAGAGAGGAACGGGGAATGAGGGGCGGGGGACGATGAGAGGAGGTAATTTTTTGAAGCATCTTTGAGAGCGACGGTTGAACTTGGGCCGGGGGACCCATCATTAATTTCTTCTACGCTGACAAAGGCGGCGGGGGTGTTTTTACCACGAGGGAGACGAAGAGAGGCCGTGGGGGATTCGTGGCTGGCTGGCTGACTTGGCTGACTTCATTCTGCTGTGTGATGTAAATTAGCATATCTTTTTTTCTTCTTTCTTCTTCTCATTGACTTATGACGATACAACAAGACGAGAAGACGATGACGATGATGACGATGACAGGCGAGAAAACGGCGTTTTATTTAAAGTAGGAGGACTCGGCGCCAGCGAGGGGGTTATATATGCATTGTATTTATTTTGGAAGGGAAGAGCGGGTGGGTTGTCATCCATCATCATATCGGGGTCTGTCAGTTTGTTAAGTCAGTCATGCACTGGAGGAGTGCTTTGGATAGCTACCTCCCTGTACATAAAAGGGACATCCTATCTTATATATTATAATTAGAAAAGAAGAAAAAAAGAACTGCAAAAAATAGTCCCATAGGTCTCACGATGTAGTTGCTGTGTTAGTGGGTTCAAATTCCTCAAGCTCAGTGTGCTAATTGTTGCCGGCATATTGACCGTAACCGCCTAGTTACACTTCCTCGAGCACCCGACTCCTCCATTATTGGTTTAACAATCATTATTGGTTTAACAATCATTATTGGTTTAACAATCATTATTGGTTTAACAATACTGAGTGACAAACTGCATCCTCTCCCCGCCCCTAGCAAACCGTTCCCATGGTTTAAAGGTGAGTGATGGCAAATATCATTCACCGCGAGAGTATGTAGGAGCATGTACAGATTACAAGCTTGTGATGCCATTGCTGGGCTAACTCCAACCCGCGTAAGCCCAGTGGGTATGGTGTACATCTCACTAATATGTTTTGTTTCATTTTGAAGGTCCTGCCCATGGCGTAAGGTGCGCGTAATAAGTATGCTTCGCCTGGCTCGGGTCAAGCGGACGGCCAAAGCGTGTTTCGAGGTGTCATCTCGATCGATGAACGAAACACAAGCTGAACCAAAAATACTATCTCTCAACTCCTGGAGCTACTGGACTGGCAACGCATGTGCAACGCAACTCGATTAGCAATTTCACATTCAACACAGACACGGGCCAAAGTTAAAGACGTGATTCCATCTAATTGCTGTATTCATGTCTACGTCAGATCGTGACCATCCCCGTCCTCGACTAAAGTTACAGAGCAATGAGACTGTAAGGAATTAGGCAAGGTCGGCAATTGATGCAGATGGGTAACTAGAGTGCCAATAAACCGAGAAAAATAAACCGTCCAACTCCGAATTCCCAAGGCCGTTTTTTCATTTCCCAGTCATGTTATCGTTTAGTCGACCTCCTCCATGGCGCTGTCGCCGGTCTCGGCGGCGGGGACGCCGGCATCAGCAGCCGGGGCCTCCTCGGCGGCCTCAGGCTCCTCGTCCAGGTTCAAGCCGAGGGAGACGAGCTTGTGGATGCGCTCGGCGAAGCCAGCAGGCTCCTCAATAGTGAAGCCAGAGACCAGGAGCGAGGTCTCGAAGAGAAGCTGGACGATCGACTTGACCGTCTTGTCGCTCTCGCCGTCGGCCTCGACCTTCTTCTTGAGCTCCTTGATGATGGGGCTCTTGGGTGAGATCTCGAAGGTCTTCTTCGAGGACATGTAGCTGCTCATGGAGGTGTCACGGAGGGCCTGGGCCTTCATGATGCGCTCCATGTTGGCAGACCAGCCGAACTGGCCGGTGCGGATGGCGCAAGGAGAGCCGACCAGCTTGTGGGAGACGACGACCTTCTCAACCTTCTCGCCGAGCACGTTCTTGAGGGCCTTGGCAAGGTCCTCGTACTCCTTCTCCTCAGCCTCACGCTGCTTCTTCTCCTCCTCGGTCTCCTCGAGCTCGAAGTCCTTGGTGATATCGACGAGCTTCTTGCCCTCGAACTCCTTCAGCTGCGTCATGGCATACTCATCAATGGGGTCAACCAGGAAGAGCACCTCGAAGCCCTTCTCCTTGAGCGAGTCAAGGAAGGGCGACTTGGTGACAGCCTTGAGCGACTCGCCGGTGATGTAGTACATGTTCTTCTGGTGCTCGGGCATGCGGGTGACGTAGTCGGTGAGCGAGGTCTGCTCATCACCAGACTTGGTCGAGTTGAAGCGCAACAGCTTGGCGAGGATGGAGCGGTTCTGCGAATCCTCGTGGATACCGAGCTTGAGGTTCTTGGAGAAGGCGCTGTAGAACTTGTCGAACTGCTCCTTGTCCTCGGCGATCTCGTTGAAGAGCTCCAGAGACTTCTTGACGATGTTCTTCTTGATGACCTTCATGATCTTGTTCTGCTGGAGGGTCTCACGAGACAGGTTGAGGGGCAGGTCCTCGGAGTCGACGACACCCTTGACGAAGCTCAGCCACTCGGGCACGAGGTCTGTGGCATCGTCGGTGATGAAGACACGGCGGACGTAGAGCTTGATGTTGTTCTTCGTCTTCTTGGTCTCGAAGAGGTCGAAGGGAGCGCGCTTGGGGACGAAGAGGATGGCGCGGAACTCGAGCTGACCCTCAACGGAGAAGTGCTTGACACCGAGGTGGTCCTCCCAGTCGTTGGGAGCGACTTGTAGAAGGCAGCGTACTCCTCCTGGGTGATGTCCTGCGGGTTGCGGGTCCAGATGGGCTTCTGCTTGTTCAACTCCTCTTCCTCAATAGTAGTCTCCTTGACCTTCTTGGTCTTGGGCTTCTTCTCCTTGTCCTCTTCCTCATCATCGACCTCCTCGATCTTGGGCTTCTTGTCATCGCCCTCCTCAACCTCCTCGGCTTCCTCATCGGGGACCTCCTTCTCGGTCTCCTTCTGGACGTGGAGGTAGATGGGGTACGAGATGAACTCGGAGTGCTTCTTGATGACCTCCTTGACACGGCTCTCGTTGAGGTAGTCCATCTGCTCATCCTTCAGGTGAAGGATAATCTTGGTGCCGCGGCCGATCTGCTCACCCTCGGTATCGGGGGTGATGTTGAAGGTGCCACCGGCGCTCGACTCCCAGATGTACTGCTCGTCATCGTTGTTCTTGGAGATGACGGTGACCCTATCGGCAACGAGGTAGGCAGAGTAGAAACCGACACCGAACTGGCCAATCATGGAGATGTCGGCACCGGCGGTGAGGGCCTCCATGAACTGCTTGGTGCCAGAGCGAGCGATGGTACCAAGGTTGTTGACAAGGTCCTGGGATGATTGTTAGTGAGTGCCTCCCGACCGGCGATAAAAAATCAAAGCAGGGCTACTTACAGCCTTGGTCATGCCAATACCGGAATCTTGGATGGTCAGGGTCTTGTTCTCCTTGTTCGGGATGATGTCGATACGGAGGTCCTTGCCCGAGTCCAGCTTGCTGGGGTCGGACAAAGCCTCGTAGCGGATCTTGTCGAGCGCATCGGAGGCGTTCGAGACAATCTCTCGCAGGAAGATCTCCTTGTTGGAGTAGACGGTGTTGATGATGAGCGAGAGAAGCTGAGAGATCTCAGCCTGGAACTCGAAAGTCTCGGCCATCTTGAGGGTATTTTGTGTGATCTGTTGGGTATCTGGTGGTTGAAAGTCAGTACCGCTGTGTAAAAAAAGTCGATTGACCGCGGGGCAAGTTCCGTGCGCGTCAAGTGCGGGGTGGTTTGCTTGTCGCCGCAGCGAAGTGCAGTCGTGCAGCAGAGAACTGATTTTGAAAATCGCAATGCAGAAGAATGCGACTGTGAGATCACGACCTCGTGAAAAATGAGGGAAGGAAAGTGCAGTAATTGGGGAAAGCGTTGCGGGACAGTGGAAGGCCGTTGACGAGGCTGAGGGTGAGACGATGGCGGGGAACAAGACCAACGAGTTGGACTTACCAAAGAAATGGGACGTGGAGTTTGATCAACGGTCTACACCTCGAAGACCTTTCTGTGGATTTGTAGAGGGAAAATGAGAAGAAGAGGAGCGATGGAGATGGAGAAGGAAAAGTTGAGGGAGGAGGAGCCGTGGCAGCTAAAATGTATTGCGGGCTGTCCCTGGGCTGTGCTCTCAAGGAGTTTCTACGGGATTCTATCGCCCAAATTCTGCGACTTTCTTTTGATTCGCTTCTCCTCGCCTCCACAGCAACCAATGGATGCCGCTGATTGGCTGCCCATGCAAGGTCCGCTCAGGCAGCGGTCCACTGAAGGCTGCAATGGAATCACAAGCTCGAGATTCTTCAAACCTTCAGGGCAGATTCGGGACCTTGAAAGAAGTCCACTCCGGAATTGGAGACGTGACACCAAGCACCTACAAAGATCAAGAAGCAACCGGCATTTCCATTGTTTTGTTTGGCAAGCCCTGCCCGTGGCAAGACATAGAAATTCGGAATCGCCCAGAAGAGTCTCGAACACAACCCCGCCTACGAGGCTGAAACGAGGCTGGTGTTTGCCCAACTGCCCCGCAGTTGCCCCTCTAACAGGCGGTCAACCGCCTGCAACCCAAACAGCAACCGCTGGCAGCATGAATTGCAGCAAAACTGGTATGTATGTACGAATTCGGAAATAGCCAGGGGCAGGCGACTCGGGTTCTTGATTTCCAGAGTCCAAGGGGATCCATTGTACCTGCAATTGCATAACAATACACATGCATCGCCTCTCGGCCTTCCTCTCTCAGCACCACTCAGCTTGCCCCCTGCTCCTTGCCTCTGCGCCGCCGTCGAGGTTGTGCCCCCTCGGACGGCCTTGTCTCAAACACTTGTCGTGCGTACTTCTTGCTGCCCGGACGACTCGGCCAGTGCCTTCCGTTTGGCCCTCAGGTTCTCGGCATAAGAGGGGGGAGCAAAACGGTACATCATACCAATCAAGATGGAAGCGAGAGCCTAGGGAGGGACGGAGTTATTTGCGTCAGTATCGCGCACGGGGCTCTTAGGGCCCGCTTGCACCGAGTGTGATGATGATGGAAACTAGGTTGGCTCTTACCGGTCCTACCCACCATACCCAATGGTCTGTGTTGCGTCAGATGTCCCGGTCAGCTTCTTACGGTGATACACGCACAGGAGCAAATACTTACGACGCCAGTTTCGTCCTGCAATAGCGAGCGCGAGTGACCGCGCAGGGTTCATCGAGGCACCTGTGTACCCCGGAGCGATGCCTGTCGTTGAGCAGGACACGAGCCCTAAGCTGAGTCCTACAAGCAGCGGCCCGAGCTGGCGCCCGTATAAGACTTGCTGCCGTGGATCCAACCCGGTGCCAATTGCCAAGTACCTAAACAAGGAGTCGCGGAGCATGAGTATTTGGTCTGTGGATTTCTAGGATGAAAGACAAAAGGTGCGGCCTACAGAATGGTTAGCGAGGACATGACCTCGATTAGCAAGACCTGGCCCGGCGTAATCTGCGCTGGATCAAAGAAGTTGCCGCCTCCCATACGGCTGCCAGCATGGACACCAAAGATCAGTTTCACCACCGCAGAAAGTGACTAAACATGCCACTCACGAAACAGCCATGTCTCGGCCCCAAGAACCCAACAACACCCCTCCGGCGAGGACGCTGCCGAGGAGTTGGGCCGTAATCAGCACCACGGCTTACTTGTCAGTTATTCAATTCCTGGCGGAGAGTTCGGCTGCTGTTACCTCTTGGTACGGGAGTCAAGCCGCAAAGCATAGTAGCGAATGTGATCATGGGGTTTATGTGACCGCCCGTGGCAGTAGCTGTTGCATATACGAAAAGGGTGAGGAACACGGCGTTGTAAATGCCAACATAGGCCGTGACTTGGGTGACGCCGGTGTTTACCAATGTCATGCCAAACTGCGAGGAGAGGTAGATTGAACATGTGGTAGCAACACACTCAACGAACTACACGGTAGGGTAGGTGTTTTGTTGTTGTTAGTGAGCAGTGATAAACCAACTGCGGACAGAAAAGTACCACACTTACAGCAGCCCTCCGGATTACGGGATCCGCCCATCCATCAAGATAGTACTCCCGTCGATAATACCACGGCTGAGGGCGGATTATGGCGATATCCCGTGCCGTCCCAGCAAACGAGCCCTCAAATGCACCATCAACATCTCGTGAATCCGCCATCTTGGAACCAGATTTCTCCGCCGAGGGCAGCGGGGTCGATGGGGGAGCTGGCATGAGACTATCGGTATCCGGCGTCTCTAAGTCGTAATATTTCTTCTTGCTTGCTTCCGCAACAAAATCACTGTTTCTACTGTCATCGCGGCTACTCATTCTTATATACCTACCTACGTAGGCGGTGAACTTAGATCGCGATGATATCTCGCCTTGTGCTCCTAAACATGGGTTGACGTGAGTAAGCAGCCACATAATGCTTATGAATGCAGAAATTCTGCCGTTATTTGCAATTCTAGTGGTTCGAAGTAAATGTCAATTACATTGTCTGGTCCCTTTTAGGTGTTTCCGCGCGCTCTCCTTTCCACCCCAGTCTGACGCAGCGGAATCTGTGGAGTTCCTGCCATGGTTCGCAAGGAGATTGAGAAGGCCCTAACCCTGAGGTACATGGGAAATCACGAAATCCATCGTCAGGGTGCTCACTCCCCCACCCCAAGCCCTTGGCACACAACCCGCCGGTTCAATGCACTGCCCCTCAACAAGCAAGGCAAATGGAAGTCCCATGCAGTTCGGAGCAGTGAAACGTGCAGTGTTTGCGGGTAGATGGTCTGAGATGGCGTACCTGAACCCCCCATCTCGTGCGTTCGTTGGTTGAGATAAATAGAAGGTGCCGTCGATCCGCTCCTCCTTCCTGATTGCGTCACAAAACGAAGCTGCAAGCTACCCCGCCTCCCCGCCTCAAGTACCCCATTGACCCCTCGACTAACTCGGCTACCTACCTCTTCCCATTTTTCCTCCCTCAATAAACTCCTCACTTCTTCCCAAAGATCAATCAATTGCCAAATTCAAATCCAACCACTCCATATCAACAAAAATGACTATCCCGGAGCTTGAAGGTCTTCAGGTGGAGGTCAAGACTGAAGGCACCGGCAGCTATGAGACCAAGATCGGTAAGCTTTCTCGATCTACCCCGCCTTTAGCGCGCCTGCAAGCAGCCTCGGGGCGGCTGCACATTCGCCCAAGATCCAGTGACTGACGCTCAAGCTAGGCGACAAGATCTCGGTGCACTACCGTGGCACCCTCAAGGATGGTACACCGTTCGATAACAGCTACGACCGTGGCTCCCCGCTCAGTTTCACGATCGGCAACGGCGAGGTTATTTCGGGCTGGGACCAGGGTCTTCGGGGCATGAAGATTGGCGAGGAGCGCAAGCTGACCATTGCCCCTCACCTCGCCTACGGCGACCGGGCAATGGGCCCTGTCATCAAGAAGAACTCGACCCTAGTCTTTGAGACCAAGCTCATTAGCGTCGCTGGCCAGCAGTAAATGGTGGATGGAGCCTGGCCATCATGGATGAGGGATCTCTGGGAAGGGGTCGGCTTTGGGCGTGAAGCCTAGGTAGAAGCAATGACGCTGCCTCGTTGAGTCGCGACAATCGGAATCGAGATATCTATGATCCCTGGCCTCCAGCCGCGTGTTTTCTTCTCGTACATGTTCGGATTCCCAAGGAATACCTAATCAACGCCAGCGCCATTGAGCCCGAAGTGGACTAACCCCAATTTGTAGACACCCTCTATGCCCCATCTATGACCCCTTACGCTTCCCTTCGCGGGGTGAGGCAGTTTCCGAGCTGCCTGTATCGTCTATCTGCATATAAGAGTCCAAACCTCTCCTCCCTCTCCCTCTGCGCCCCCGCCCCTTCCACGATCTCCAACACCTCCCCGAGCACAATGACATGGTCCCTCACCCTCACCAACCCCTTGGTAGGCTCATCGTCGAGCAACCCACACCTCAGCACATACAGCACCCCCTCTCCCTCCAGCACCGGCGCCTCTTTATTACCACTACCACATCCACCGTCCCCGTCACGCCGCCCTTTTCCGGCCAGAGGCGGTGGCGCAAAATCAACCCTCTCCACCCCACGACGACGACGACCACCACCACCACCACCACTCCCTTCCTCTCCCTCCTCCTCCTCCTCCTCCTCCTCCTCCTCAACAACAACAAGCCTCTCAAACGCCCCCCTCCCCTCCGCATTGTTCCCCCTCGTAAACCAGTCCGCCACCCGCGCCCCGCCCGCGTCGGCCGCCAGCACATGGATGTTGAACCGCCCGCTGGCCGCCACCGCGTCGAGCGTCCGGCTGGGCGTGGCGATGTTGAAGCTGATCACGGGCGTCGGGGTGAGGGTGAGGGAGGTGAATGAGGACATGGTCATGCCGCGGGGGACGCCTAGCGCATGCGGTTCGCTAGGCGTGGGTGTGGGTGTGGGTGTGGGGTGGGTGGAGGTGCAGACGACGACGGGGTGCGTGAGGAGGCGCATGACGCTGCGGAATTGTTCGGGGAGGGGCGGCGAGGTGGTCGACGAGGAGGAGGAGGAGGAGTGTGGGTGGATGGAGGGGGGTTGTGGGCCGGTGAGGTGGAAGAGTCGGGGCTGGCGGTCGTGGTGAGGTTGAGGGGTGGTGTGGAAGTGTCGTTGGGTTCGTGAGGGAGGAGGGTCTGACGAGAGAGGTTGTTAGCGTCACATGGGAAGGGAGGTGATGAGGGCGGGTTTATGGGATGGGTATTTGGCGGTTGGCGTACATTTAGGATAGCAGCATATCCTCCCAGAGCCTAATGGCGGTTGCGCGGCGACAGCCCCGAACCGTTGTATCGGGTTCGCCCAGGCCGAGGAACCATGCTTGAGCCTGGGAACGAGAGGGGTTAGAGGGACGCGTTCGGCGGCCAAGCCCACCAGGACGCGGCAACTGCTCATCTCAACCCCATGAACACCAACGGCTTGCAATTGAAGCCACTTGGGGTATTTCGGTATTGTTATGCTGGTGCCCGGAGTGTGGTCGGCTTCGGGCGGCCGAAATTTTGACGGAACTTGAGCCGGGACGAGTACCAACCCGGACCCTGCCGGCGATAAGCGGCCCGATAAGAACACTTGCCGTCAACCCACATAAGAATACTTGCACAACTGGCTGTACCGCTCACCGTATCAAAATTTCATCCCCGGTCGAGCCCCAATTGCACTCCCACGACCCATGCAGCCGACAAGACGAACCCGAGCGACACCACCACCCTGACGACGCGGACAAGGAGCAGAAGCCTACCAATTGCGCTGTCGCTCCCCATCCCACCCGCTTTCGACCTAGCATCTCCATCCGGCACACGAACCACCCCCCGACATCACCCTACCCACGATATCCCCTCCCAAGATGGGGAAGCTCCCCTCGACGCTGCTCCGCCGGCCGTCCCTGGCCGGCTGCCTTCCCTCAACTGCCCCGGCTCTCCCTCACACACCATCCACAACCGCCGGCCACCTCCTCTCAACACCACAAAAGGCAGCAAATGGCCAAGTACGGCACGCGACCTTCGTGCCGCGGTCGCGGCGTCCCTACCAGTTCACGCAGCTGGTGCAGCTGAGCGACGGGTCGACCTTCACGGTGCGGACGACGTCGCCGCTGGCGCTGTACAAGTCGGCCAAGGACAGCCGCAACCACATCCTGTGGCAGCCGACCGAGAAGTCGCTGCGCAACGTCGAGGTCGACGAGGCCGGCAAGCTGGCCGCCTTCCGCGAGCGCTACGGTACTTCGTGGGATCTGGACGGGCCTGCGGCTCCGGCTGCTGACGCTAACGCTGCCGCTACACCGGCTGCTGATGCTGCTTCGAAGGAAGGTGGGAGAAGGCCGCCGCTGCGGTAGGAAAGAAGGGTGCGGAGGAGAAGGGCGACAAGAAGCAGGTGGATGCGAAGGACGCCAAGCCACCAGCAGCGGCACAGGCACCAGCAGAGGCCGCGGCGCCGTCGGAGGATCCGTTCGACTCGCTTGTCGACCTCATCAGCACGTACGCAACCGAGGACAAGAACATCAAGGGCGGGTTGAGCGCCAAGGACCAGGCGAGGAAGGAGAAGAAAGAAGAAATAAGAAGCCTCTAGGTCATGGGGTTCTGTGGGTGTAGTGTATGCTGTAACATAGAAAACAAACCTGTGTATTTTGAGGAGTCAATGCCCCGCCTCATAGATGGATGGAATGATAAACCGGAAAAGGCTGCCGCGACATACGGATACGGCTGTGTATAATACAATGACAACGACGCCATGCAGGCATCTAAGCTGATCTGACTGAATACCACATGGCTCCATCCAGCGCCACACGCCTCCCCACAGCTCTTGATCAACTGACACAACGGCTTGAGCGACTGCAATCTACTCCGTAACAAGGTTGAGGGTATTTCCCAAACTAACTACCCTAGTCCGAATCTTCGTGGATCCTCGCTCTGGCTCGGTCCACAGCCGTGTTGCCAACCGGCTTGTTCGCCTGGATCACAGGAGGTCGGTAGAAGACTGTCTCGTCGTCCTCGGCGTCGAGCTGCATGAGGAACGTCTCCCATTTCTCGATCAACTAGAAAAGAAGGTCAGCAAAAAGTCACCCTGTCGGTTCAAGTCAGAAATGACCTACCTCCTTCTGCGCCTCGACCGCGCTCTCAAGGAACGTCTCAACCCCCGACTTGAAATCCTCCACCTTCTCGCGCTCAAAGCGATCCAGCTCAGACCGCATCAGGCGGCCCATGTCCTCGAACAGGAGCCGCGCCTTGTGCACCTTGTGCTCAGCGTCAGCGACCTCAGCGTTGACCTGGTTGAGCCGGTCCTGCTGGCTCTTGCCCTGGCGCAGCAGCTTGTCCTGGGCGGCTTTGCGCTTGGAGAGCTCTGACTCGGTCGCGTGCCAGCTGTGGAAAGCCTTTTGGCGCTGGGAGAACGCTTGCTTGACGCTGCCGATTAGCCGGATGTACTCCTCGAGAATGATGCCAAATGTGAGCACGTCTTGTTGTGCCTGGCGGTCGTAGACGTCGCGTATCGTGAGCTGCAGCTCGGAGAGGGCGTCGAGGGGCCCGGAGAGCGTGGGCGAGAGCTCCACGGTGGACAGAGCGTGGAGAGAAGCTGAGAAATCACCAGCTGCCTCGGCCATGGCCTTGCGCTGGGCAACCATGCCGTCCATGGCTTTAAGGAGCGCCTTGAGCTGGTTCTCTAGCGCGTCGAGATAGACCTTGCGGTCGTGGAACCACTGCTAGGTGTCAGCCGCCACTCTCAGCACCATCAGTCTAGCGCACTCACATCATCCTGCTCAACAAATTTATTCCCACCGCCCACACCAAACCCCAGCGACCCAAGCACACTCTTGCTCTCCCCAAGACTCGGCTCCTTCCTTTCCTTGTGCTTGACGTCCACATTAAACGCCTCGCTCTCCAAGAACAGCTTCAGGTCCCCGTCCAGCTGCAGCGTCGGGTGCGCGGCGGTCTTGTTGAGCATCTTCTCGAGCGCCGCGCGCCGCGCCTCGACAAAATTGCTCTCGAACCGGCCGACCGCCTGCTTCTCGGGGGGCGGCGGCACCACCACGCCCGGGTTGTTTGCGTGCAGGGTGTTGTACAGCCACAGGAAATCGCGGTACCGTCTCTTGACCTCGAACTCGCTCTGCTTATACGCCTTGGACGTTGTCTGCTCGCCAGTTAGCCACCCACATCAGTCCATCTCCATCACCAACACCACCACCACCCCAGCCCCCAAAACAACCTAGGGAAAAGAAGAAAGACAGCACATACCGTAGTCCTAACCGAATAAACAATATGACTACTCGTCAAGTCCCCCACCTTATGCGGATCGCCCACCGCAATATGAAAGCTGGGCCTTGCCGCCTGCTCCACGCTCACACTGGGCCGCGTGGCCGAGTGCAGGGGGCTCGGATGTGCGGCCTGCACCGGCGGCGGCGGTCTCCCGCCCCGACTCCCACCCAGACCCCCACCCACACCACCATCCTCGTCGTCATCGTCCAGAATACGATGCGGATCCGGCGGCCCACCAAGACCACCACCACCACCACCACCAATCCGGTGTTGCTGTTGTTGCTGCTGCTGTAACAGAAGCTTGTTCCCACCGGCGGCGCCGCCACCCGACCCGGGGTTGGCGGCCCCATAGTCGTGCGCAGCGGCAGGTTATTCTCTTTCAGCGGGGGCACGGGCGGGCCACCTTCCTGACCTGCAGCCGGGCCCGGGCCGCCGCCGCTGCCGCCGAGCGGGGAGGCATCGACATCGGCGGTGGGAAGTGGCGGGGTAGCTGCTGCTGAAGCTGCGCCGAGGGGCCCGAGGGGGTCGTCTTCGACGGCTTGCAGGCGGGTGGGCTGGGCGACGAAGCGGCGCGGGGTGATGCGCGAGGGGCGGGCGGCGGAGGAGGAGGAGGTTGAGGTCGTGGTGGTGGTTGTGGAGGGGGCGGCGGGGCCGGTAGCGGTGCCGTCGTCGTCGGCGGCGCTCTGTTGATGGGTGGTGGAGGAACCGAGGGGGTCGGATGTGGCGGCCGAGTCGGCCCACGGGTCTTCCATTGTGGGCGATGAGTGGTTTTTGGATAGGACTTGGTTGTTCAATTGTTGCGGTTCAGGGGCCCGAAGCCAGATGGGTTGTGCAGCAATCCCCGGCCAAATGATGGGGCCTTGGGTGAAACGCGGGATGCTGGTGGATGCCCGTGGTGTTTGTGGACGGAGAGAGCAGCCGCCTGCTGTCGCTGTGTTACGTATGTAGCGGACGTTAAGCTAAGCCTTTCTTGGCAGTCGATCGATGTGGGGTTATCGCGGGATTCGAGGTGCCCCTCGGCTTTTGTATGTACAGTACTTCGTCCTTGGAAAGCGCCTCTTTCATTGTCACTCGCCCTGATGCACAATTCCCGCCATCCAAGCTTTACAATAGCTGTACTTTATAGCATATGAAAATCGATTATGCACCATGGATATCTAAGTCCGTTGCACCCGTGTACTATACATATCCCTAACTCCAGACTCAAACCCGACCGCCGAGTCAAAAACCAACAGCCAAACCGTCCAACACTTGAATGTCAGATCAGCTATTTGTATTCCGCACGCCCTTATAGTCAGAAATCATAACTGCCTAATCGTAGTGGTCCTACCGCTCAGGATCATAGCAGCCGCCCGCCACGATTAGGTTCATGCGTGTGAACTGCACCTTCATGACCGGCGTCTTCTTGGTGGCAAAGGCGCTGATCTGGTCAGGGGTAATTTGCACCTCCTTCCCTTTCTTCTTACCGCCACCGCCGACGCCGGCTCCAACACTGCCCCCGGATGCACTCGCACCAGGTGCAGGCGCTACCTGACCGCCCACCGTGATGCTGCGGCTATCCGAAGAACCGCCGACGGCAATGGTGTCGCCCGCCACCGCCCCGTCCGCTTGCGGGGCAGGCTGGATGGCACCCGCCGTAAGAGGGTTGGTCTTGCTGGGATCTGCGGGTAGCTCGACATCCCAGACACGGACGGTGCCGTCCAGCCCGCCGGATACGAGTACGTTTGATTCGGCGCTGAAACTGAGAGACGGAATTCCGCCTTTGCCGTGTCCACGGCACCGTTTGATACGCGTGCCCTTGTCAATGTCCCATAGGATGATGTTTCCTCCCGCGTCGGCGCTCGCTAGTATCTTGCCGTTGTGGGCACACTCCAGAGCGCTGATGTAGTGGGAATGACCGGTGAAAACCCGTACGCAGTTGCCGGTAGTAATGGACCACATGCGGATGGACTTGTCCATCTCGTCCGAAGCCGAGAAAATGTAGGTGCCGTTCGGGTGCCAGGCCAGCGCCGAGATGCTGGTGTCGTGGCCGACCATGAGGCGTTGTGCCGAGGCATGGTCTTGGGAAAAGACACGGACAGTCTTGTCCCATCCCGCCGTAGCAAAGTAGTGCCCGTGGGGGCTCCAGAGAACACGGAAAACCGGCCCGTAATGCGACTTGTAGATGCATAAGCATGCCCACACATCCAAAGACCAGAGGCGGATTTGGCCGTCGGCCGAGCATGACAGCAGCAACTTGGTGCCCGTGTCGGGTTTCTTGTCTTCACCTTCGCCATAAATGTTGCGGCTTAGGTTGGCGATGGAGTCCGAGAATGCCACCCATACACCGGTCCCGAATGCCCAATAAGTTTCCGGTTGTTGACCTTTAGGTCCTTCTCATTTTCGATAGTCGTCGGCAGCGGCTTGCCATCAAGAGACCACACGCGAATGTAGGAGTCCATCGTGCCAGCCGCCACGAGCTGGTGGTCGTTGGAGAAATCCATGCATGACACGCTAACAAATTGTCAGTCCCAAACCAACCTAACAGATGTAGAAACGAGGGCACAACATACCTTCCGAGCGTGTTGTGGAAAGTGAACATGCAGGCTGATACCGGAACGCCAACTCCGCCTGTGCGGCCCTCAATCTGAAACCTGTCACGGTTCTCGCGAACCTTTTGCATCTCCATTACTACGTCCCGAGCCCGCGATGGAGGAAGTGGCAGGTCCGCTCGCGAAGGCGCGTCGGCGCTTTCCTCACGCTTGATGCGCTTGTCAAACTCCTCGACCAAGGATGGCCGACCATCGGCCGGCGGATTCCGCTGGTCCTCGTCCTCGAGTTCGGCCCTGACATCGTCTCTCAAATCGAGTTCCATCGGCATCGGCCCCAGCTTGAGTTTGGCACTCGTATCGAGAACGTCGCGGTTCGACACGCCCGTGAACACGCCGGAATGCCCTCTTGTGCGTCCACCTCGTCCAGGTCGAGGTTCTGGGCGCGACGATAGATGGCCTCAAAGCTGTAAGGCTCGATTGGGCCGCGCGCGCTCGTCTCAACGCTGCAGTACGTCTGGAGGATGTAGGTAACTGTCGCCCCGCCTTCATCCGACTCGCGCTCGAGAAAGTGGAACAAATTGCCAGAAAGCGACTGGTTCAATGGGATGCGGTACTTGTTCTCCCGGTAAAGCCGCGTAGTCTGGTTCTCCCCCGATGTGCTGGGGCAGCGTGATTGTGGCCAGCAATGCCAGGGCATCGTGGTGAACCGCATCAAACTGCGGCCGCAGCGTATCCAGCAGGTGCTTCGCATCATCGGCGTAACCCTGGCCGATGAGCTCCAGGTAGGAGTAAACAAAAACCGGCCAGAGGAGCTTTCTAAGCTCAAACTAGATAGTTTTGTGTCAGCTGCCAGGTAAAGTAGAGCCAGAAGGCTCGGAATGCTTACCTTGTAAATATCCAGATTGTTCTCGATCCAGTTCCTCAACATTGCAAATGATTTCAAATACTTTTTCGGGCCCGGGTCATCGGTTCGCTGAGCGGGCCTCCCGTCGGGGCCCAGATAGGATGTTTCTTGCCGAAAGACAGCCTCGGTTTTGGTGAATCCTTTCTTTTTCAAGTAATCGGTGACCTGGTTGGACAGTAGTAAGCTATTGTTCGTAGGTCTAGTATGGCCCTGCTGAGTAGCAGCGGGCGGGTGAGGTTTCTGCTGCTGGGAGGCATGTCGAGGTTTCTAGCAGTGCTAGTGGGAATGTTGATGCGGGAGGAATGAGGAAGAGTTGGAGTTGGAGAATAACATATGCCTGGCAAAGGCTTTGTGCCCGTGTGGTGTTTATTGAGCACAAGGAACAATAACAACCTAAAAGTTGGGATGAACCGCCACCGCAGAACACCCGGCCGGCAGGGTGAACCAACTCACCTTGAGCCTCGCACTTTTATCGCCCATCGTTTCTGGGACCATAGGCACTCCATTTTGAGGCCAGAGTTGAGGACCCATGATTGTGTTTGGCCTTAACAAGACGCCGCTTGGTGGATGGTCTTGAAGAACGAGAAAATCGAGAAATCGAGAGATGGAGCAATTGAGGGGCAAGAAAACAACAATATATGAAGCTTCAGGTACTCACAATCTGGTTTAGATTCTGGGCAGATGGCGGGTTGTTTGTGTTGTTCGTCGTCGCTGCCGCATTACTGGTGCCAGGACCTCCTGCCGACTGAGGCTGACCACCATAGGGCCCTCCAGTAGATCCGGGCATACTTCCCTGGGGCGTTTGGTTTGACATTTCGATGGGTCGTAATAAGTGTATCCCCACAAGGTAGAGAGCGGCAGTCACGGTCGTTATGAGCTCCCAACTCTATGAGCGCGTGCTGTGTTGTGCAGGAGCAACCAAGAACCCAGGGCGTGTTGTCCCCCAGGAGCTCTGCTCCCACGAAGGATAAATTCGGGGATATGATGAGATTGTAGATGTGTAGATGTATATGACGTCCTGACTTTGATGAAATATTGATGAAATGTCGATTTTCTCTTGTTCGTTATTCCATACCCGACCTGAGAGATGCAGCTGAGATGCGGTTAAGGCCAAAGCCCAGAACGGAGCCTGCCGAGTGAACCAGGTTCCTGCTGCACAATGGTCCGTGCGTCCCGCAGCCCCACGACAGCTTGTGGGGGAAGCTTGGAACTTAAACATCCCGATTCGATCTCTCGACATCGATTTTACCATCAATCTCAACGCCTTAACCCATCCACAACCATTCCGCACAGGGTTGTCGACAAAAACAACAACCAAGAACCCCCAGTCAACAATTTCCTTTGTCAACTCCATAATATTCACCATGAACAACCCGACACAGCCACCAGGCCTCGATGATGGAGGACCAATCGACATCCACAAGCCCTTCACTTCAGGCGAGCGCATCCAACAGCTCGGGGAAATCGACCAAGACATCGCCTCCCTCCTAGTCCACCTCTCCTCCTCCATGCGCGCTCTGGCCACACCCCCGGGCACCACCATCGCCCAAAACACCACCACCACAAACGGTCACCCCATCCCCGACTCGTCGGAAGAAGCTGCCGCCGTCATCGACCCGATAACCGCCTTCAACACCGCCCAATCCACCTTCTTCAACACGGTCGACCGCATCGACAAGCACCTCACCCGCCAAATCCTCGCCCTCGAAGAAGCAGGCATTATCACGTTACGCAACAAGGACGGGGCGGGAGCCGACGGCCAGTCCCAGCAGCAAGGGGGCGAGCCGGGCCCGGGACAGCAGCAACAACAACAGCTTGGTAGTGGGGTCGAGGCCGGAGCTGCTGGTGGTGGAAAGGCGCGGGCTACGGGGCCGAAGCGGTTGGAGCCGGATGGTATGGGCCGGTATGGCTCGCTGGATGTGGGGAAATTGAATATGGCTAGTAGTACGGTGGAGAGGGATATGGAAAGGGAGTTGTGGTTGCGGGCGAGGGAGGAGCTGGAGAGGGTTGTTGGGAAGGGGGTGGAAGGGGGAGGGGGGGAGCGCATGGAGGAGTAGGGTTTGTTATTTGTTTGATCGTGATTTGTTGGATGGGTTTTGAGGTGCTACCGCTGGCGTTGACAAAATGGCTGGGTTGGGGTGGGCGGCTATGGATATACCCTTGGGATTAGTCGGTAGGCATCATCATCATCATCGATAGCGTCTGTTTTCCCCTCCCTGAACTCCGAGAGAAGGACTGCCAAGCGGTGTACAGGAGATTGTTCATTCGGTCTACCTCGGTGAAATGGAAAGTGGATCCTCCTCAATTATGCCCGGGCTCCCATCCCAAATCCCCTTCCTATCTCAAATTCCACTCCGAACTCTTCTGGCTCAAGCCAGAAAAGATGATGTGAGGCTGTTCACAGCATGCTCTAAGGCGGGTTGTTGCAGAGCAAGTCGTAGGCACCCGACGCGATAGTACCATTGGTCTCGACGAAGACCGATGCAGGGATACTGTGAGATATCAGCAATTAGATATGCGGGATTATGAACGAGATGGGGTTCACTTACACGGCGTCGAACAGAACACAGCTCAGATGCTCGTTGTTGGTGCCGACATTCTCTACAAAATGGTCAACTTAGGTTCAAATTAGGGAAAGTCTCGGGGATTGTGCTCACCATACGAGACAAAGTAGGCAGCGCACCTGTCCTCGACATTGCAAGTGTACTGGCACTTGAAGGGGCCATAAGGATCGCTCTGGTGAGTGAAGCCCATGATCTATCACCCAGTTAGCAGCAACTCTAAGGTTTTTTTATCGAAGTGGTAGAAGTAGTAGGATACTTACGTGCGGGCCGGAAACGAAGTGCTCGCCATACCAGTCCTGGTTGACCTCGTACGAAGTCCAGTTGTTGTCACCGGCGGTCACCATAGTGTAGTCGTTGATCGGATAACCGGCAGGGTGCTGCTTGGAAGCCGGCATGCCAAAAGTGCAGACCGCAGCCATGGCATCGCGAGTGGTGGTTGCTAGAATGGTAGCAGGAGTCCGCTGGCGGATGGCCTGGGGAGGCGCGGCCAGCGAAACTACACACTGAAGGTCGCCAGCAGAAGGAAGGACATGAATTTCGTAATGACAGTCATCTTGAAGACAATGAAGTTGATATGAAGCTTTTGGAGGCTGGGGCTTTTGTTGCGAAAGTAGCCTCGTGGAGAAGACGACTGAGGGTGAGGAGGTGAGAAGTAAAAAGAAAAGAAGATTGGAGGTTGAGGAAGGCAAGGGAAATAGCTTCGTTATCAAGAGTGAAAATTTCAATGTTAGAATGAGACGGAAGGAGCGATAACTATCTAGGTACCTAGGTAGATTGGCTACACTCTACTCTTCCAACTTTAAGGTTCTATTCATCAAACGCGTGAATGCTGCCCTGCCGTCTATGCCTTGTAGGGAAGCTGATAAGAATGATGAAGAAAACGAGAACAATTTCTCTCATTAACGCTTCTTCAGCCACCGAGAACCCCATTTGGGGCCCAAACAACCAACTTGCCCCTTTACCCTACCTACAAAGTACATACATGCGAGTCAATTTCGCCCCTTGTCACAAACACCGGTACAACATGATAGCTCCTTCGGTACCACACTAAGGGAAACATGTCATCGGGGTTTCAGAACGGGTAGTAGTGATCAACCGCATCATATTTTATTAAATTGTGCTTCTTCCAAATGCTTTCCAAAAGGTGCGTAGGAGCGAGTGGCTGCTCAATATCAATTCCGAATTATCCGTCCATCTCCGACACAACCATCCACAACAGTCAGGGAAGATCAACATAGCAAACACCCAATTACAGACAACGCGGTTAATACCTGCACCTAGACTCTCAAAGTTTCTTGTCTAACCCAGCCCTGACTCGAGCCTAGATCCTGTCGCACAAGACGGGTAACTGCACCATCGGCAGATCAAAGGGCGGTTTGTGTAACAGTGAAATAGGGGGACGATGCAAGCGAGAGACAATCTGACGCAAAGCTCCCTCAGATAAATAGGCACACTTGGGGTGAACTAGGCCGGAAGCAAGATTAACCTGAAAGGGAAACAGATATCGGGTCACCAAAGTGGGTAGCTTTTTGCACAAAGCATTGCTCACAGTACTACAACCGAGAGATCCCACCATGTGTGAGATTCAAAGGAAGGAAAAAGGAAATAAGACGACGCACCATGATGCTCATCGCAAGGAAGTAGTACCCAGTAGTGTATTACATACCCGTACACTCAAAATAGTGTCACCTATTGTCTCATCCTTTCTGGAAACTTACGCTCGTCCTGAGCAATGACACACAAATCCCCCAACTACTCTAGCAACACAACAACATGCTTCCAAAATAAAAAGAGAACAGGACAGAAAGCCCCGGATTACTCTCCCAATATACACAACGCTCCACAGCTCCTAAGCCACTCACACCTCAAACGGCCTCCTCCCCTCCACCAACCCCTCCGACAACTTCGTAACCGCCACCCACGCCGGCACAAACTGAAGCGCCTCATCCAGCGCCGGTATCGTCCCCGGCACATTCGCATCGCTCCACATACAGACGACCGTACCCTTCAGCCCTTCCCCACGCTTCCTCAGGTCCTCATCACCCAATACTTCCCAATCCCCGTCAGACAAAGTCGAAGAAGAAGAGACGCCGTCGCCGTCGCCGGGAGTCACCGCCTCCCCATCATTATCCTTATCCTTCCACTGTACGTCCACCACCCACTTCTCATCCCACCCACGATGCCACAGCCGGATATTCTTGACGCCCGCATCAGGGTACTGCCCGAACCGCTCATCCCACCCCGAGCTGCCATGCACGCTCAGCCCCGACACCGGCTCCTCAAACTCCAGGAAGCACGCCTTGGTGTTGTTCGCCACCACCTCAATCCTGGCCGCATGATCCGCAGTACGCGAGACATTCACCGCCACCAGATGCCCATACCCCTCCTCCTGCTCATCCTGCCCCCCGACAGTACCAGCAAGACGCGGCGGCGTGGCCACACCATCAAAGCAGCAGCTCACCAGCCCCGCCCTCTTGGAACCCCCGGTACAATCCACCTCCCGGCCAGAAGCAGACGGCAGCGAGGCCACCACCGTCCCAAGATACTCCTCCACGCCATGGTAGCAAACCCGATTCGCATCCGTCTCCAAATCCAGCGTCTGCACAAAATACACCTTATACCTGGCCCCCGCCGAGAACGGAAACGCGACCAGGTTATACACCAGCGTGCCCACAAACACGGCCGCCAGGAAAACCGGCACGTGGTGCGAGACGCGGTGCACGAACGGCGCCAGCGGCAGGAGCAGCACCACCACGCACAGCGCGACGATCAGGTAGGGCAACAGCAGACTACTACCATCGGCCCCCGTCTGATGAACAGCATCAACCAGCATAAGCGCGGTCTGGGCGGCGAGGATGATGGTAAAGGGCCCGAGCAGCAGGAACTGCAGGAACCAGGTCCAGGCGGGCAGGTGGCCGGACCAGGCCTGCTCGCGCTCAAAGGGCTCGCGGTGCGGGCGGCTGTCGTCGTTGTCGCTGTCGCTGTAGCGGCGGGCGCGCGTGACGAGGGCGGAGATGGAGCGCCGGTAGGTTGTGGCGAAGGTGGTGCGGGCTTGGTCGGCGTTACCCCCGACAAGTGGGGTGCGTTCGGTTGGAGCGTCGTTGTCGTTGTCGTCGTCGTCGTTGCGGATCGTGGGGGTGGATGCCGTGTGATTCGAATGTCTCGTTCCCGGGGGTGTTGACTCTTCGTTGTCGACTGGCGGCTGGAGTTGGGAAGGGGAAAGGGCGCTGTGTGGGCGGCCCCGTTGGAAATCTCTCTCCTCCTGCTCGTCTCGCAGTTTCTGGGCCCAAGCAGTCTTCTTTGGCAGAGCGAAAAGCTCACAAAGCGCAATGAAGAGCGAGAGAAAAATGCTGGACTCGAGGAAGACAAACATGTACCCTGCCCCGATCCGGAGTCGGTCCTCAGCGACGGTAACCGCGACGAGCATGGCCCACCCGAGGATGAAGAGCCAGATCTGGACATAAACTCGGTGGAGAGCGCTCGGCCTCGCGAAATTGGCACCGCGCATAATGGCCCAGAAGGAGAAATAAAACAATGAAACCATCATGGCCAAACTATCTGCTTGTCAACCAGTGCTCTCCGCATCCAAGGGAAAGGGGAGACCTACACCGAATACCGACTGCTGTAGATGAGAAAGGGATTAACCTTCCGCATCAAGAACGCCGCTCCAATGGTCAAGGAGCCTGCAACCACAAGCGCAAACGGGAACCGGAAGAAGCCCTTCCATCCGCCAACCGGCAAAGGTTCATCATCGGGCTGATCGCCCGGTTTCACGCTCGAGCTAAAGAGATAATACTTATCTGCCTTGTGAAGCAGGTAGCTGAGGAGCGTCGAAACAAGCGGCGTAGCGATGAGCACAGTCAGCGACCAAGCAAACATTCCCCTGAGACCGAAGAGCACGAATCCCTTGCCGAAAAGATCGAACCATACCCCGTCGCTCGGGCTGCCATTGTGGACTTTTCCGGGCGCACCGTCAGCGCGGGGGCCGATGAAGGTATTGCCCGTGTCACTAGATAGCTGGGTCGCCGTATGGATGGAAGCCGACAGCATATGCCAGAGACTGCCCCTGGATGCGTGTCTCGCATCGTCTTGGTTGGTGTGGTACCGCGCTCGGGGCTTGAAGAAGGCCAGATCTAGGCCACGCTGACCAAAGACGTCATACAGAACCGAGTAGTCAGTGCCGCTCCTGATGAAGCCGAGCCCGAACGCGTCGGAACCGATGACGGTGCCGAAGGGATCGGGAGATCCGGCATAAGCGGCGGTCACCTCACGGTCCGTGGTGCGGAAGAGGATGGCTCGGCCGCCGGCACCAGCTCCCTCAAGGTTCAAAAAGGTGTGAATGTATGGGTTCAGGGGATGCTGTCCGAGGGCTCGAGCGCCGTAGAGGTAGTCTTCTTCGCCGTTGTTGAGCATGACAACGATGCCCCTCTCTGGCCGGTTCTCGGGGCGGGTAAAGTACTGGATCAGTTGCAGGCAACTCACAACGCCCATACCATCGTCTGTGGCGCCATATCCGGTAGAAACGCTAACATCTCTGTCAGTTATCTCCGAGCTCATTATAACAAAATATAGACTCACGAATCGTAGTGAGCGTTGACCAGTGTCAAGCCTTTCTCGTTCCGCCTGGAGTCGTGAATACCCGCTGTGTCCCACCACTTGCCCTGGTCATCGGATTTACCCCTAATGTACACAAGGATATTGGTGCCCTCAAAGTACGCGGCAACCTGGGGGGTGTTCGGGGGCGGGGCGACACCCGACGACATGAGGAAGGTGCAGTTGGAGTTCAGGTCATCGAACACGGTGACGGCGGCGTCCGAGTTATCTTGACCAGAGCTATTACATGGTCAGCCAGGCTTTTGACTGATAGACAGTACTACTTACCCATCTGTTGTCCAAACCACCTGGTTACCATCCAGAATCGAGTGTATCCGCTCAAGGAGGAACCCCCGAAGGTCGTCATTGTAGTGACTGTTGTATGGATGGTAGCCCCGGGTAATTGTGGTCAGGTCGAGCCATGCTTGGGTGAGGTTGGTGCCGCGGACCGGGGATTCCTCGCTCGGTGTCGGTGGCGTCTCCTCGTTGATGATGATAATAGGTATGAGGAGGGCAAGGTATGTGACGGTCGTCCAGAAAGTGACCGGGGCTGGCCGGAATGAAAAAGGGTTCTTGACCATATTGGCCGATTTTTGGGACGCCGTCAACCGCAGCCCCGTGTTGTTGATACGAAGCTACTAAATGAGCGAGCGAGGCACCGGAAAGTCACACCTGCTCATGAACAAAGGGGGTGATTGTGAGATGACATGAGATGAAATTTGCGGAGATTAAAAACGAAGAAAGTGCAAATTCGGGAAATATCGCAGGCGGTACCGAACAGACAACTCTCAAGCAAAGGACTGAGCAGGGCAGGTATAGGAAAACGTGAGTCAAACGGCGTTGTCTGTTGTCAGAGAGCTCGGCTTTGTTTGGGTCGGCAATTGACGGGAGGTTGGTGAGCTAAGCTCTGCGGTGTGTCTCTCATACAGGTAGCAAAGCTGCAACCAAATATGATTCAACACGCAGAAATATGTAATGCCCCTATTCAATATTCTGCGACCGAGGTGAGAAATCGAAATTGTGAAGATGGAAGGGCCGGTGAGTGAGCCGCTGTGGGAGAGCTGCGGGGAGCAGCTGGGGAAGCATTTGAGACACTGCAGGCTGCAGCAGATGCGTGGCCCAAGCTCCCATGTGATGTCACAGGGACCCTAGCTGACATTCGAACTCTCGGTGCTTTCAAGACCGAAAACATCAAATAGAACAATGCATTACAGCCTCATTCGGTAAGTGCCCGGTAATCTCCAAAAAGCACTCGATATGTACCCAACCTTCATCGCATTCAACATAATACCGCTTCTTGAACTGTGTAGCACCCTCTCAAGCAGGTGGCTATGTTTCTCTACTCACGTTGCATTTCACAAATTACACATAATTGCAAACAGGGTAAAAATATTCTCTCTCTAGACTTATACCGTTAGTGCCGACTGACGCTCCTGTAGCTGCCTCGCCAGCAAACCCGTCAACTTAGTTGTCAGGTTATTGTCAACCTGGTTGATATGTTAGGCTATGGAGAAAGCGCGCCATCGCAAAAATAAAATAAAAACAACAAAAATCCTATCGGTCAGTAGCATCCCACTGCCCAATGCAGAATGCATTGCAGCAGAGTTAGTTCGCTAAGCGTCTACCCTAAGCACCCGGGGGAGGAGGCGGTAGGTCCATGGGCGGAGGAGGCGGCGGAGCATCTCCCGACGGCGGTGGGGGCGGGGGCGGGGCAGCATTGGCGTACTGGCTGATGAGGGCATTGAGTCCACCAGGTAGGCCAGGCGGCGCGCCGCCCGGAGGAGGCGGGGGAGGCAAGCCAGGAGGGGCACCGCCCACTCCCGGAGGCGCACCAGGAGCCCCGTAGCCGCCGTAGCCTGGGTATCCACCATACCCAGCTGCAGCGCCCACCGGCTGGTTCCAGGGAGCGGTACCCGGGGCTGAAGGGGCGCCGTATGAGGCCTGGGCTGCGAGATAGTAGCTGTCACCGCCATCACGGCTATCGGAGCCGCGATAACCACGATCCCTATCGCGGTCGCCGCGGTCGCCACGGTCCCGAGCCCAGGGCGCAGGTCCGCCCGAGGGGCCGGCGGGAGGCCCGGCGGGAGGTCCGCCTTCGTTGTCGCGGTCATTGTTCCGAGAACGCCAGGGAGCAGGACCGCCGGTCGGGCCACGTGCCCAGGGCCGGGCATCAGCGCCGCCGCCACCGCCAGCGGTGGGAGGTACGTGGGATCCAGGCCCAGCTTCGATACGCGCGGGAGCAGCGCCAGTCCCACCGAGTTCTTGCATGAGTTGCTGCGATAAAAATTAGTACATGAATTGTTCGGGTGTTACGCAAGAAGCATAAACATACCTCGTACTCGCGGTCCACTGCATCACCGCCACCGGCGCCGCCCAAGCGAGGGGCGCCGGGCCGGCCCGCGGGGCCGTCGTTACGCCAGCTCGCACCCCGTTGTCTGTCAGGGCAATCACGAGCCATATGTCCAGCGTTACCGCAGACACGGCAGATGATGCTAGCTGTGTAGTTCTGCTTCTCGGGGCAGTCGTACTTGCGGTGGCCAATCTGCCCGCAGTTCTGGCATGCCTGGTTCTCGTCATCGCGGAGCGTTCCGTTGAGAGCAGCAAGTTCGCGAAGCTGGTTACGCTTCAATTCGTTCTGGCCCTCGGGAATAGATGCAGCCTAGGGATATCGTCAATATGAGTGGTGTGAATGGCAGGGGAAAGGAACACGAACCGTCTCAATGACATTATGGATCAGCTTTTTGGCCTTGTTGACCTTGTCCTCGGTGTCGGCCATGATGAGGCAGTGGAGATCCTCCTCCTGGTTGCTGGAATGGGCAGCATCAGAACGACCTTTGCCCTCCTTGACGGAGCCCTTTCCACGGATGGCGATCTTGGCGCCAGATTCTGATTCCATTTTCTTGAGCGTGTTGCCACGGGGTCCGATGAGTAAGCCAACTTGAGTAGGGAGAGCTAGGTGTTAGTGAACTGGGCCAAATAGTGGAACGGTGAGTGAGTTAGAGCCCAGCAAGGTCAGCCCGCAAGGCACAGCATCACGGCGGAATGCTGACACGAGTGAGTGCCCGGCAAAGTACCACGAAGGGAAGGGGAAATTCAGAGTGGTTAGAGAGGTTAGAGGGTTAGCAATCATACTGAAATTGATCTCTGGATAGTCGTTGACCGGCACGTAGACCTTCTCCTGGGTCTTGGTGGGCCGGCGATAGTCCTGGGGCGGGTGGTAGTTCGGGATGGTCTTCATAGCCTTCTCGATCAGCTTGTGACGCTCATCTTCGAGGCGCTTCCGGTAGCGGTATTCACGGGTGTTGACACGGCGACCATGGTTGTCATATTGTGGGGGGGGCGAGGGTGACCTGGCCGGGCGCGTCAGCAATCGCGACAGGCGACGGAAGTGGGGGAATGAGCATACCTGTCTCCGTCGGCGGGGACGACATCGTCAATCTTGAGCTTCTGAGTAATTTCTTCAATGCGCAAATGAAGAGTGTAAGCCTCGAGCTGCTCGCTAGTCATGTCGGCGACGATGGCGGTTGGCAGGCCCATCAGGCCAGCAGCCTTGTTTTCGGTTGCTTCGCCCCAGCGGTTGCGCTTCTTGCGACGTCTTGGTCCATCTTGTTCGGAGCCTATCAATAGGTAGTTAGCATCATGATAGAGGATGGGGTCGTGGACTGAACACACGTTCAGGACTGCGACCGCGCTTGACGTCGCGGTCGCTGCTCGAAAATCCATTTGGCGATGCGGTGCCATTCGAAATGCCATTCGAGCCTCCGTTCGCGACGCCAATCTCTTCGCCGTCGTCACCACCAAATCGGCGCTTTCCCAATGGGATGTTATTGGATCCGGTGATGCCTTGATTTCTCCAAGCCATTTTGCTGGTTGTTCTGTTGGTTGAACGTGAAGATGCGTGTTGGTGGATATCGCGAGGCGATAATGCAGACTTTCAAAAGAAACCAAGGCGTCGGGGCGAAGAACAAGCGTTGCCACTAACCCTATTGAGGCCCAAGGATGCTATCACGTGATAAGTGGTTTTGTGCATCCGATTGCTTGATGTGCCAAGACTTGCACTGTTTATGTACTGGCAAGAGCGCCCGGACACTCGCATGACACTTCCACAAGTTCATCAAAACGAACGACAATTATCAATGCTCATGAATTGAGGGACAAAGTACATAATTTGTGATTTCTTTTTCGTTTTCCATACATGTTATTTACGCGATATCGAGCATATATTTCAATCACTCTTCACTTCCTCTTTGCGTCCTCCTGCATGCCCTGCTGCACCCAGGCCCTCGTCTGCTCAGCAGCCTTGTCCAGTTCCTCCTCGGTCTTGTGCCGGTTCTCCAGAGCCTTGTGCGGGCTCGGGACATGCCGGCCCTTTTCCGACCCAGGCCGGGACACGATCTTGTCGACCCAAGCATTCAAGGAGGGGAAGTCATCCAACGAAATACCCGCCCAGGCTTTCCACCGTTAGCCTTCATCGGTGCCTCTCGGAAATAGGTAAAGGACACTCACAACCAGCAGCAACCCAACCCCAACAGGCAAGGTCGGCGATGGTGCACTTGTCACCAACGAGGTAGCCCGACTTGGACTTGCTCAAGTGCTCATCCATGACACGGTACAGGCGCCGCGTCTCGTTCTGGTATCGGTCGATGCCGTACTGGATCTTCTCAGGAGCATATCCTAGCCGTTGTTAGCCAGGCTCAGGGCCGTCAGCATACTAAACTACTGTCGGCTTACTAGCAAAGTGGTTTGCTTGACTGATCCCTGAAGTCAGTACTGATCATGACCCTCTCCACCCCACCAGGTACACTCACCCCTGCATCGGCCCAAGGCCGCCCATCTGCCAAAACAGCTGTTGCCCGCCACCAGCCAGCGTCAGTCGTCTCTCCTACTCGTGCCTTAGCAGAACCGAAGGGGGTACATACCCAGCTGTTCACCTCGTAGTACTCGCGCGTGCCCCGCGGGTACGACACCTTGTGCTCGGTGTCGTAGCGGTCGACCAGGTACTGCATGATCGAACCGCTCTCAAACAGGCGGATGGGCGAGCCGTCGGTGAAGGTGTCGGTCAGCGCGGGGATGCGCCCGTTGGGGTTGATCTCGAGGAACCAAGGCTCCTTCATGAGAGAGTCAATGGGTCTGTTTTAACGTAACCGAGTCCTGCTCGGTCAGTGACGGGGTGTCCACCTACCTTCTGGGTGTTCTTGCTGAGCTCGATGGCAGTCACCTTGGCAAGTTAGTATGAGATGCGCTCTCTACTTGGTGGTGTTGCTCGGTCAAGTACCTTGTACGGCAGGCCGAGCTCTTCAAGGAGCATCGAGACCTTGATGCCGTTCGGCGTCTGGGCCGTGTAGAGGTGGATATCTGACTTGGTCTCGGTCATTTTGTTGGATGTGCTGTCGTTACTTGATGTCAAGTGTGATGCCAACAGAACCACTCTTTGCATTGAGAAGTTGATCTTTTAAATACTTGTGAGCGTATTATAAATGAGTTGGTGCGTACGGCAAGGACGGGGCGCGAGCGACATCATCGATGCGGGGCTTAGAAATCAATATCCCTTTTCTGTCAATTACTCCGCAACGGGGAGGGGAAACACACACACGACCAAGACCACCCACGAGATTCCACGGCACTCTAGGTGGTACACTACGGGTTGAGAGGCCCCACGAATGGTATGCTGCATTAAATGGTAACTTACTAGTGTTGATTCGGAAGTCTTGTTGACCTCCCCTTGCCCCTCAGATAGATCAAACGTTTTTGACTTGACGGGATTCCTTGCCGCACCGGGGTCTCAGTAATCGACATATGAACAATTAAAGTAAACCTGGACTGCAACAATCGGTACTTATGTTCTTCAAACAGGAGTTTACCCCAGTTGGCATAAATACTGGGATTCCATTGCGAACCGGTGTTGTTACTAAAGTTCGTGAGAGTTATAATAACTGTACTATTAAAATAAGCCGACACGGGGTAATCAGAAGATTATTTGCTGTCAATCAAGCAGCCACTATAAAAACAACCAACTCGCTGCCATCGTCCCTCATCCATCCATTATCCCCACGTCCAACCCCCCTCAAGAAACACTGCACATCCTCCCATCCCCCCTCACCTCCACCTCACTCACTCGATCCCCACGCCTTCGTAGCATAAAAGAACCCCCGGATCATACACCTGCTTAACCCTCTCCAACCTCCCATAATTCTCTCCAAAAAACACCTCCTGAAACCTCGGCTGCCGAAAGTCCGCCTCATTCATATACGCACCGGACCCAGGCGGACTTTCTCAAGCGCAGGCAGAATATCGTCCGTCATGAGACGCTGGTTCGCGAGCATGCGGTCCCACGCGGCCGGGTCATCCGACCACGGCGTGGTCAGGGTGGCATGCACGAGCGGGC
This sequence comes from Chaetomium olivaceum, assembly GCA_039881045.1. Lineage (NCBI taxonomy): Eukaryota > Fungi > Ascomycota > Sordariomycetes > Sordariales > Chaetomiaceae > Chaetomium > Chaetomium olivaceum. The sequence goes on along the minus strand of JAYWVB010000056.1, from coordinate 10,152 downwards.
CGGCACGCCAGGCGGGCAGCACGGCGTTTTGGTTTTGGGTCCCGAAGGGTGAGACGTCGGTGCCGACGCCAATCCAGGTCACGTTTTTGGACGCGATGTAGCGTGTCACGGCCGACATGGCGGTGGCGTTGGCCTGGAAGGCGGAGAGCGGGACGAGCCGGCCGCCGTACTGCGCGATGCCGACCTGGATGTTGCCGACGGGTAGCGGACCGAAGTGCTTGTCGTAGTGCTCGTAGTAGGTGGCGCTCTGGCTGGTGGCGGAGGTGTATTTGATGCTCATCGAGGTGAGGGTGGTGAGGAAGGGGGCCATGATGGCGTCGACCTCGGCGGCGGTCTTGTTGTAGGCTGTCAGGGGGGAGATCATGAAGAAGTCTGATGTGAAGTAATACACTATCATGGCCCCTGCTTCAGTCATGGCGGGGAGGGCAGCGTGGAAGGCGTCGATGGCGTCGTAGAAGGTCTCGGCCGGGTTCTCGTTTGCGTAGAACGAGAGGGTGGCGCCACCGACGTGAGCGTCAGGAAAGGTCTTGACTGTCATGCTTACAACGACGCCATAGTTGCCGCCGCCGCCGCCGGAGAGCGCCCAGTACAGATCGGTGTTTTGTGACTGCGAGGCCGTGACGATGTCACCAGCAGCTGTGACGACTTCGAACTCGAGGGTGTTGTCGGCCGACAAGCCGAAAGAAGTGCTCAGGGCGGAATGGCCACCACCCTGTGTGTAGCCACCAGCAATGCCGACGGTTGGGCATTCGCCGCCAAGGACAACCTGCTTCTTCTCGAGAACTGCCGACATGGCTTCAAACCCCTGGACGCCAGCACCGAGTTTCACGGCACTACCATTGTAGTCTTTGCCGTTCCACTCCTTGAACTCGATGCCTTTGAGCTTGTGAGTCCACACCGATAGCGCCCCGGCGCCAGTGGAGCGGCCAAGGTAGTCATGGCCGGTGTTGCGAATAACAAAACGAATGTTGTTCTTCTTCGCAAAATTGACTGTAGCAACTATGTCGGCGACCGACTCGGCCTCGACGGCGTAGACCACATAGTTGCCCAGGGTGCAAGGCTTCGACTGCGAGGTAAAAGGGTCACAGCTCTGGTTGGCAAAGAAGGGGGCCATGACCGAAGCCGAGTCATCCATGCTATGCCGAGGGTCTGGTTAGTGATCGACACGTACAAACCTCCGACCTTGCCGATCCTGGCCATCACGTAACCCCGCGCTTCAAAAAGACGGCTGCAAAGGAGTAAGAGAGGCATATCTTACTGAGTGGCCGGGTTCTGCCAGCCATCACGCAGACTCTGGCATCTCACGGGATCGTAACTGGGGTCGTGACAGGCCTGGCCGAGAGGAACCGTGGCAACCAGCCGGCCGCTGACCGTCTGATTCAAGCTGTCCCAGTCGTGGGTTGATGGCCAGCACGCGCCTCCTGGGAAGCACTTGCAGTTGGAAAGGTTGAGTGATACCGAGGCATGCACGTCAATGGCGAGGGCGTTGGCCGCGAGTAGGCCCGCGGTGAGAAGAGGCGCCTTCATGGTTCCTACAAAAGAGTAAAAAGAGTGACGAAGGGTGAGACTATCAAAACAAAAATGAACATGGGGAAGGAGAGGAATCTCCTATAGAAACATGATCGTTACACCAGGAGAAAACTCCCAAACATTTGATCCTCCGCTGGCCTCCACTTCGCACATCAATGGAGCCGCCCCTTTTATTAGTGGCCATCGGCAAAGGACCGGGACGAGTTCCCGGGGTAGTGGAAATGGGTGAAGAGGTTTCCGGGGTTCGGAATGTCAGTAGAATGCTGAATGGGAGTACGAAGTATCTCTCCACTGAACTTCTCTACCAGTCAGCACTGGGATTCCATTTCCAAAAACCGGAAAGGGCACGGCAATGGATGAGCACCGGTTTCATCCATTCGTTCTTGCCGGGGTTGGATCGGCTGGTAAGGTAGTGATACGTGGCACCGAATGGATAACCCCCCCCGCACATGAGGGTTAATAGCCACATCCAGCACGGCCTTAGAATTCATGGCGCTATGGTCTATGGTGTGTTCAAACGAAACCTAACCACCGAGTGCCGAATACCTAAATGAAAATGAAGGAAGTCGAGTTCAATCCCGTGTCAAATTTAACGAAGCCCCATCCCGCTCAAATTCCGGCTCCGAGCTTCGGCGCCGTGGGGTAGTGGGGCCCGGCTTTTCAGTCTTGGCATTCCCGGTCCCCGTCCTGCTCGCCCTTTCCTCGATCGGCACGCTTGTGTTCAACTAGGAAGGACATCTTCCTTCACTCAGGCATACCGAGAACGGAAAGACCCACTTAGTATGTTGTGTACCTTGACGACTTGCCTTTCGATCTTCGATCTTTCCCGCCCGGGTCCTTGTCTCCCGTTCTATCGTCTCGGCGATTTTTTACATTAGTAGCCTTTTGCTTCAAGTTCCACTCATCCTTCTTGTTCCTGGCCGCATGAGCCCCGAAGCTTCATCACGTCAGTACATGCAGCCCGGAGGGCTAAGCAAGCAACAAACGATTCAAGGGTTAGGCAACAAACAGAAAGCAAACAAAACAGCCGTTGTTGATCTCTTCTCCCTCGCCAGTTACGTACTAGGCGGGTTAAGTATCGATGCCTCACCAGGACATGCGAGAATACGGTTCCGAGTGAGCCGGGAAGGGCATGTAGACGTTTCTCCTCTGCCAGGCTAACCCTGTGACAACCAACTCCATCCGTTCTCGGCAATTGTAGATTTCGACAAAGGTACCAAGTACACGGAGACCACTTCGTTCTCCCCCTTGCACCGTATCATAATTGTATACCTAGGTAGAATCCTTTCTTGGATTGTATTAGTAACTCTCTATTTCCTATACTTCGTGGCGCCCCAATTCATAGGTTCTATCAGCTAGTACTGTGTAGTCACTTACCGTGACTTGCAGACGTCTATCAGCGTTCCGTTCTGGATTCCTGTCAGGTGGAAGCCTCTATGGCTGGGGTTGTCGAAGATTGTGTGCACCTACATCACCAATCACATTCCCATCGTTCCACCAAAATTTCCCTGACTCGAATTCGGGGCCCAGAAAGTATCTTCCTCTGATCGTCGTGCCCTTCCTACTGCCGCCACAAGGATCTTCCTAGCTATTCATCGGCATATCGACCGATCAAACCCGGACCATTCGGCATCATGCGACTTGCACGAGCAATTAGAGATAGGAATATGCCGATATTGGCGTAGCACCATCGAGTCATGATTCTTTGGGTGCCAACCTTCTCTTTGTGGCCGATCTGCTGATTGTGGCATTATGAATCCCAAGTCGACGGAACCCCTTGCTCCAGGTCCACGAGCACATGTGATTAACCTCGATGTATAATCCATTGGCTTCCAGTCTGCTATGGTGACCGAGAAACCCTCCGGACCCTCTTCTATATTTCACCCCTTTGTTGGAATCGAGATCATATCCTGGGACCACTTTTCCCGCTCATGGACCATTGAGTAGTTCAAGCTCTCCTTCGGGTTGTAGGAGTCTCCTCCAAAATATTCCCTCTGCCCATGGTCGGCCACTCGGCGTCATATCAAATGACCCGTCAAATCCCGAATCCGGGGCAGCATTGACGCCAACAATCGTCAAGTATCGGACTTCCTGAGTCCATCTGTACCCCTGAAAATCTTCATCCTCTCGAGATCGTCAATATGGGCTGGACATACAACACCAAAGATCCCGATGCCCCCACCATCGGGCCCATGATCACGGGTGTTGCCACGGCCCTCACTTTCCTCTCGCTCGTCACTGTCTGTCTTCGAACATACGTCCGAGCGCGCTTGATCAAGGCATTTGGGATTGGTAAGACCTCCCCTTCCTTTTTTCCGACGGCATCCCGAGGCTTATAAGGTAAACAGATGACTGGATTATTGTGGTAACATGGGTAAGTTCTATCAAGCACGAACGGGTAGTCTCTGGCTCTGACACAACCAGATCTGCGCGGCAGGGTTCGCCATCATCAGCATCATCCGTTAGTATCAAATCCTATCTGAGTGGATATGTTGCCCATGACTAATTAACTGCGACAGAGACGAAATGGGGCCTTGGCTTACAGCATATCAAAGACCTGCCACCTGAAGATGTTTACAACTTTGGCCTTGTGAGTGAGAACATCATGGGATTTGTAAGGTCGATGTGCTGACCAAAACACAGCTCCAGTACATGGGAGCCCCTTTGTAAGTATTTGGGGTTTCGATGTCTTCCAGATAGTCGTGGCTAACACTCCCCACACAGCTACATCACCAGCATACTCGGCTTCAAACTCGCCCTCCTCTTCTCCTACCGCCGCTTCGTCCCCATCGGTGCCTACCGCCTCACGCTGTTCACCGTTATCACAGCCTGCGTGCTATTCCATCTCTCCTTTCTAGTCATCCAACTCAACCTCTGTCAGCCGGCCCGGAAGCAGTGGGACCCGGCAATCACTTACGGCTCATGCATCCCCGGGGTGCCGTTCTACACCTCCATGGCCTCGATAACAATCGTCTTTGACGTGACAGTGTATGTCCCCCCTCCACCCCCCTCCCTTCCGTTCTCCTCCCCTCACCATAAGACCCCCCCCCCCGCCGCCGCCTCCTCATCCCTTTTCACCAACCAACTAAAACAAAACCCCCAAAAAACCAGCATGCTCCTCCCCTTCCCCGTCCTCCTGCAATCCCACATCCAAACCCGCAAAAAGCTCGTCCTCCTCGGCCTCTTCGGCCTGGGCATCTTCATCACCGTCATCCAGATCATACGCATCCAGACGGTCGCCCAGCTGTCCAACTACACCGACTCAGCCCCGCTCATCCTGTGGTCCACCGTGGAAAACAACCTGGGCGTCATCGTCGCCAACGTGCCCACGCTCGCGCCGCTGGTCAAGTATTACAGCGAGCGTAGCTCGAGGGGGGGGAGTAGGGGTGGTGGCAGTACCGCTGGTGGTAGGGGGAGTACGGCTCGTCGGGGTCAGAGTGGTAGGGGAGGAACGGCGGTGTCGGGAGCGAGTGGAAAACAGGAGGGGGGCAGGGTTGTTTCGTGGTATGGGGGGTGTCGGGATGTGTGGAGGTCGAGGGCGAAGGAGGGGATGGAGACTTTGACGAGCAACGCGACTGAGATGGGGAGTTTTAAGGAGGAGAGGGCTGGTAATGGTGATGATGATGATGATGATGATGGTGGTGGTGGTGGTGGTGGTGGTAAGAGTAAGAATGGGAGTAAGGATTCGGTGCTGCTAGAGATTTGTAGGGTCGGTGGTGCGAATACGGGGGAGGTCGATGTGGAGGCGAGCCACCATGATCGGTGCGTGACGCCGGGGGGATTACGAAGAAGATTGAGGTTCTAATTACAAGGGACTGAGGGAGGGGGTAATGGTTAGGATACTTGGCGTTGGTTAGGGGTCAAAACAAAAACAAAAGGAGACAAAAACATACAACACCGAGGATTCCCCAGTCCGACCTGAGTACTAGTTCGGATCTCACGAGACTTAGACCCAAATATCGTTCCTTCTTCCTAGTAACCCGTATACTACATTTGAATGATTACTGATGCCCCTTCTTTACAAGAGAATATCTAGTTGTCCTGAGTTGGAAGCTACGATCTTCCATTTTGGTGGGGAGGGTGGCGAGGCATGTCGTTATGGCAAGGCATATTGTTGTGGCAAGGCATTTTGGCCCTGGTAAGGCATGCCACCAAATAGATTTTCCCACTACAGTAGATCGCCTGGTCGCGCCAGGCTCCTTTCTAGCAGAGGCCTCTCCAACCGCCACTTTCGCATTGGCCGGCGCGATATGGCTCGCAGTCTGGAAGCATCATATTGCGTGATGCTTATCGTCCTCGCTCGTCCTCTGAGCGCCTTTCGATCCTCAACGGTATTGATGGGGCTGACTAGCGGCTATCATCGCTGCTTCCATTGGTAAGAAAGCCTCACTTTTGCGTCTCATATATTTTGATAGGGCCGGATTACTTCGTGATCAATGTCGTGCAACCGTCAAGCAAGGCGGCGGCATCCAAGAATCCAAAAGTTCACTAGAAGATACAAGTACCTACAAATCAACACAACGCATAATAAGTAATGAATTATTCATGCCGGTACTTTCCTCGTATCTCCAAGCACCGGGTATCAGGGATGGCTAGATGCCTTAAGCACCCAGATATATACCTACAAATGGGCTTCCTCCGTGTTCTCCCAGTACAGGTTAGACAGAGACAACTCAATCACACCTTCTTGCCGTTCTGCCTAGAGCGAGCCCTAATCTGACATAAGTGGAAGGCATCCATCTCCTACGGGTTGCCGGCACTGCTTGGTTCGCCACTGCATCCTCCCGTTCTTTCAGCTACCTTCCAAGATAGCTAGTCTAGACTTCTGTGAGTAATAGCCGCGATTGCGAACTCTTCAGAATTTACTCATCACATCAGCAGAAAAGACTGCTCTCCAAGCTCGGTTTCAATGACTTCCGGCGGTAGCTCTTCCAGCGCCGCCTCCGCAGGGATGGAGCTAACTGCTCGCACCTTCGATTTATTGGGTTCCTTGATCGGAGCGAGTCAGCCTGCGAGTGCGCTTGCTACCCATACGCAAGATCTAATCAGATGGCTTGCTAGGGAGCGTATTGACGAGCTTACCTTCAAACGTTGCGCTGAGTTAGCTCGCGGCCTTGCATACCCTAATGCCAACGGTTTGGCTGTTCGCGAATCCATCGCGCAAGCCAACAAGAAATTGCGAGATCTCAAGGCTCTGATTGGGTTAATCGTTTCTGGTTCTCTGGGAAGGATGATGGCGGACGACGGCGACTTCTGCTACATGGTTTCTAGAGTCACATCGCTGGCCCCTTTTTACGGCACTATCCGTGTAACCGAGATACTCTGTTCCATGATGCTGGATGGGGCAGACCACTCCTAGGAAACTCGGTATAAATACGAAGTCCAACGCTCACCAATCAGAGTTGTCATCTCCAAGATTGTGGAAAGCATATTTCTCAACGTCATCAACGCCGGCCATCAAACAGGAGGCATTCCTCGGCAACTTCACCACCTGCACGCTCACACCACGGACCATTCGACTTCGCTAGGATCGTTCGAGGGATTCAACGTACCGAGGGAGACGTCCTACTGGTTTGCGAGAACTCCATAGCAGACGTTACCAGTTGGCTCCGCCACCACTTCCACGGCCATCTCGAAGTGTCCGTCGGCAACAACATCTTACTCAGCAAGAAGCTGGGCAACACTAGAAGAACTATACGACTGGTTGTTCAGAAGACGTGCTCTGAACCGGACAAATGCTTCCTTCGGGAGGGACCGGGAACTATCGAAGTTTCGGTGGCTGCAGGAGATGGAACCTACACCACGTTCCTACGAGGTACGGACAGTGCCGGCTTGTCTGACTCGCAACCGCGTATGCATTCAAGACAACCGCTCTAACCACGAAGATTCCACAGCCACGAATTTTAATCGTATGGAGAAAAACCATATAATCGACATTGCGAAGAAGATCATCTCGTGGCTTCTAAATGTTTCCCTGGATCCGGCGCCTTCGTCAAGTTCCCTGCTGAATTTCAGGGCCAATCTGGACGGTGGTGACGGATTCTTCCATTTGCGAGATATCCTTGTGGCCCACCCGACCATATTGCACAAGAACACGGGTCATACCGAGTCGCACGCGCCTGTTTATGCTGGTGTATCTGAGTCCTCTGTCAGTACAGTTGGTGATGCTCTCGGTACAGAAGCACTGGAGCAAGAAGATGACTTGCTCACGCCATCCGGTATCCTCTCTTGCTTTCCTCTTGCGCAAGACACGGTCGACACTATCACGAAAAAGTGTACGTGCTACGAGTGCGAAAGCGGGGTCCCCCTGAAAGTCATGAAAGCTGGATGCTTGGGAAAACTTGCCATTGTCGAATTGTTCGTCATGTTAGCGCACGCCATATTGGAGGGTCTCGGAGCGAGAGATGTTTCTGGGCTCTCCAAGCCTGACGAGGTATGTAGCAGCAACAGTGATGGTGGTGCTTTTTAGGCTACCTTATTGCGCCATAAGATCATATTATGGGACGACTGGTTTTCGGTTGCTGCTGTTACGACCGCCGGTGCCTCATTCCAGATCTTCGCCGAAGAGCGAAGGAATGGAGGGGTGTCAGAGATCGCATCGCTCATTTGCTGTTCAGAATGGGTGCTTTGTGGCTGTGGCCCCATGGGTGAGCCTTCAGCGTGAGGTATGCCCGAGGTCCGCGTAGAGGTACGGACCCGTTCTCGAAGTGGGGCGGCTCTGTACCGGCCCTCTGGGCTGGATCCACCTTATCTAATCTATCGGTATAATACATGCTCGGCGTAGGCCACCGCTGCTTCCGCGGTTCTGACAATCTTCTCCCCTTCCCTAACCCCGCTCCTAGATACTCTTTCTTCGGGCTTGGAAGCTAGATGGCTACGGCTAAACAGCTTGCGAGCGGGGTTAGCATGCTCTATACGACTCTCGAGACTGGAAAGTCTTGCGAGCCACTCATCGCGAGAGAGGCTTGTTTAGTGCTCGGCGCGGGCTACCGCTGCTCCCGCGGTTCTAACACTTAACCACTGGAGATGGATTTACTAGTTCCATCTCATATACCCCCCGACCAGGGCGTAGTGCTGGGCACAGGCCAGCCGGCTTAAGGGTGGAAAACCGGATCCTGCAAAACTCATTTTGGTGCCCAAAACTAAAAAGGGGAAACCAGGTCAGCACCAAGGAACGGACAGGTCGCGCACCACTTCTTTCTCTGTCTTTGTTTCCAAGACATTCCGCCCCCCCTCTCCGGGGCACTCGGGGGGATCGATCAACCGCCAACCACAAACTACCTTTAGCTCTCCTTAGATGGCTAGGGACCCGGTGTCATCTGTATGCTGTCGGCCTGGTGAGGTGCATTTGCATGGCGAGTGAAGTGAGGCTACAGATGTACGGCAGCGGCGGGCTGCGCAACAACGAGACAGACGGAGAAAGCTGCAGGTATTGTTCAAACCTATCGATACACTCGAGCTTTGCATTCAAACCTATCGATACACTCGAGCTTTGCATTCAAACCTATCGATACACTCGAGCGTTGCATTCAAACCTATCGATACACTCGAGCGTTGCATTCAAACCTATCGATACACTCGAGCTTTGCATTCAAACCTATACACTCGAGCTTTGCATTCAAACCTATACACTCGAACTTTGCATTTCTTCACCGACGGATAACAGTCCCGGAACGCCTCACCCGTATCCTACCGTCATGTTGTGAGACACATCCACTCCCATCCTCGGCGCTTGCGCCGCACATTTATCTTACGCTGGCAGCTCGCATCCCTCTCGCGACAAGCTAGCGATGCAGTGAAACCCGAGCCCGGGAGGGAAGGGTGCCGAATCCGAATCCAAAGCCCGGGCCGTGGGGGCTAAGGGGAGAGAATACCCGACACATCACAGAAGACATGCTCCCACCGTCGGTGACGAACCAGACAACCTCCCCCCCTCTCTTTTTCATCCTGCACCTTGTAGTAAGTGGGGACAGAAACACTTGCAGTTGCAGTCTTTCCCAACGGGAGGAGACTGGGGATTCAAAGAACCCGTCCTCTCTTCCCAGTTCTAGCCCAAAACAATCCCTCTCCCTCCCTCTCTCTCTCTTGAACAGCCAAACCGTCCTCCTCCTCCCGTCTCCCTCCCCCACCACCACTCCTCCATTGTCCAGAGACGAATCCAGTCACCATGACCGTCGAGGTACTCATCGAGGCTCCTGTCGAGGTACCCGTCGTGGTACCCATCGAGGCCGCCGTCGAAGTCCCCGTCGAGGCGGCAACAGAACCCGCACCCGTCGCAGAGGAGGCCAAGCCCATCAAGACCCCCGCCGTCCCGGCGCCCGCCCTTAACGGCATCACCCCCAACGGCATCCCCCTCAGCGGCACGATGCCGCCCAAGAAGATTGACGGCAGCGTGGCCGTGGCAGGCGACAAGGACCAGTGGCTCTACCACAAGTTCTTTGAGAACGACCTAATCGGTATCCCGGGGCTGACGCCGCAGGCGCGCGAGGAGGTGATAACGACGGCGTGGGAGTACAGCCGCGTCATCATCCCGCAGTACTCCAACTGGGAGCGCTTCTCCTGCTGGGTGCGCTTCATGATCATCGGCGTCCTGGCCGAGTACGAGGCAGCGTGCTCGACATT